>SJJU01072392.1:0-37121 GCA_012932125.1 Conopomorpha cramerella
AAAAGGACCCCGAGCAATGGTCTTAGAAACGTTGTTGGTCTCGTCAATATGAACAACTTTTACTATGGCGACAATGTGAGGAAACGTCAAAAAAGAGGCAAAAAATTGACTTTTTTTATAAATAAAAAGAAATAAATTCACTTCAAGCCTCTTATGTATGTAGCCACGGAGTATGCAGAGGCACTTGCTAAAGCAAATGCCCACAGTTCACCAAGCGTATTTAACCCAAAGTGAGTCATCGCCGTTATAGGGTTCACACACCTTGTGGTGTTCGGGTTTCATTACGATGTTGTCCTTCACCGTACAAGCGTTGCGTTCTATACATAAGCTCTGAAAAAGAGTCCCATTGGTACGGTAGCCGGACTCGAACCCACGACCTCTCGGTTACAAGTCAAGTATCCGACCAACTGGACCACAGTCACTTGTCTATTTTGAGATGAAAACAATTTTCCCCGCATTGTCGCCACGGTAAAGTTGCTCATGTTGACGAGCCCAACAACGTTTCTAAGACCATTGCTCGGGGTCCTTTTACACGCAGTATACGGATATAATTTTAATTTCTATCAACCAGACTTCGCGAAATGTTTTAAATTCAATCTTCATTTCATCATTATCCGCTTTTTGAATATCTTAATTCCATCATTTCAATTTTAATTCTATCAAATCTCGTTTGACTTAATTAATTAATAAAAAAAACTTCGTTTCGGATTATACCTGAAAAACAATTTATCTGCCACAGCGGCAACATTCAATAAATAAAGCGGGGCACAAGCTTCGCCCTTGTCTCTCTAACGAGTTATTCAAATTTGAAACGGGAATCTTCTAAACTTATTTGAAAAATCCGCCTTGTGCTTTTGGACTTCATTCCTTTGTGATTTAATTATAAATACGAATCTAGAAACGATTAAAACTTTCAGAAACCTTGAATATACCTGACTCGTGAAGATATAGTGACCAAGATTGAAAAGGGAATGTTTTGGTGGTTTGGGCATATGGAGGATAGATGAAAGTCGATTGACGAAATTTATATAGTTGATAAAATGGGCCGGGTGAGTAGAGGTCGCCCCAGAAGGACATACATTGGTGATGTCCTGGCGGGAGGTGGCGGGAAAAGTACTCGAAACCGGAGGTCATGTATGGAAACATGTATGAATGTAGATGAAGCGAAAGGAGTATATCAGGACCATGACAAATGGAGATCTGTAGTCTCTGCCTACCCCTCTGGGAGACAGGCGTGACGTGTATGTATGTATGTCGTTGTAGTACCTTGTCAGTACAAGACACCTTAATTATGTTAGTAAGTCTTTTCCTTAATTCTTTCCAACACGTCGCCCGAGGTACTACTTCGATTACTAAAATGAAACGGATAAATGTTAATTACTAATAAATCTCGCAAGAAACAAACAAACTAACATTAATGGAATTCGCTCGGAATTTACGAGTGGTAGGCACTAAACTCGCTCATACACCTCGCTCGTAAACTTACGACGAATCATTGTGACATTTTTTATTAGGAAGTCAGATAGAGCGAATTATTTCGTTATTTTCTGTTATATGAAATGTATTGCTTAACGCAAAACTTGTGTGGCGCAAGAAAGTGGAGATGAATTGGCCACGCGCTCTGAAGAGGCGAGTACGATCCGGCGGTTGTGGCTTTCGACTGGCGCCCTAGCGGGAAGCGGAGACGAAGAAGACCAACGCACACGTGGCGGCGCTCCGTGGACTCCGAGCTCAGGTCGGCGGGCATTGACTGGAGTGCCGCAAAGACAGCAGCGCTGGATAGAGGGACATGGAGAGATATCTGCAAGGCTCTACGTATGTACCCCCCGGGTATGCCAGCACCTAAGTATTTCTTACTAGTAAGTAAGTAATAACTTATGTCCAAGTATAGGAATATATGAAACTCAACTCTAATAACGATGGTAACAAAAAAAAAACTACTAAACTGATATTGACAATTTTTATGTTGAAAAGAAGACATTTTCAATGTGATCCCATGCAAAAGGAAATCAGGATTTTATGACGACAAATTATTAAATGACTTATCGAATCGAATGGAACTTTAAAAGCCCGTATGTGTGTGCGAGCGACGAGAACCAACTTCAGTGATCCATTTTTCTTTAAAATTATCGCTGTGCTTGTTTGCGTCAGGAAATGTACTTATATAAAAAAAAAGAAAATTGCATAAGACATTATACCTTTTATCTTTACATTTGACAGGCCCGTTGGTGTAGTGGCCAGCTTGTCTGCCTCTATCCCGTAGGGTTGTGGGTTCGATTCCCATCGCTGACAGGTATTTAGGTGATGAACTTTTAAGTACATGTTGGATATGTCTGGGTGTTTTATCTACATAATAATATTATATATTTAAAAAAATTGTTTATGTGTATTTCATTTTCTGATTTCCATAACACAAGAGTTTTAGCTACTTAACATGAGATAAAGGCAATGCGTATGTTGTTGTAAAATGTTTATTCATTTATCTACTAATTGGAAATTAATTATTTATATCTAAGACGTGACAACTTCTATCGGATACATGCTATATTAGACAATTATAAATACCAATATACCGTCATGTTCGTACTTCCCATAGTGCTCCAAAACTTTTGTAATTACTTATCTCATGACATTTGTAAAGTTTCCGCCGGCCCCGGTCTAGAGTTTCGGACATTGTTTGGCGCTACACAACATTCCAGATGTCAACTTCAATTAATTTCGGTGACCACTGCACACAATAAAGGCCTTTTGGTCGTATCTATCTAGTCGAAGAAAATACTTTAACTACACCATCCTACGCTATGACAGCGGTATCAACATCCGGATTGTCCAAATATTGTAGCGGCCTAACGTGAAGTGTATTTATTTTATTTTTATAAATATTAATATAACCGTGCCGTGCCGTGTCATAAAAAAACTACATCTCTTGTTTGCACGCAGATTACCTCTAGAAAGCTACAAAAAATACACTTCACGCCTTTTAATCCCAAAGCGGGGTAGGTAGAGGCACTTGCTAAAGCAAATGCCCACAGTTCACCAAGCGTATTTAACCCTATTTTTTTTATTTATAAATTATATACAACATAAAATAACAACATATGGTACACAAAAATTTTACTGCAATACTCGTCCTAATTTAATGTAAGGCACACCAATATACACTATTCTTATTTTATTTATAAAAGAGTTATGACATACATGTTATAAACATCATTTAATATCGCATCAAACTAATACCCGGTTGACCAACAATAAGAGTCATCAACCCCCGCTCTATTCTTAGTTAATGTCATTTAGTAGGGATCGGGGGTAGACACTGATACCCAGTTCAATCAATGGCGGGCCGCGCGAGGCGCTCCCGCCACATTAATTACATTAAAGACAGGCAGCGGCGGCGGCGGCGGCGGCGGCGGGATTGCCTCCGTATTTCAGCCACGGTTCATCGTGACACGCTGTCAAAAGATCATTTGCGCAAAACGTAATCCATCTACAACGTAATATTGAAATAACAACAGTTAAATGCTATTTATTAAGAATGTTTGTCCGTTTTAAGTTTTTACCAGAAATACTAAAATGTGAAGCATAGAAGGACCTCACAACTCAGGACTATCTACAGTGGAGATCATTGTTAACCCTTAGCATTTAAGTGAAAATTCTCATAAAGATTTGATTTGATTTGATTTATTCATAAAAAGATTACTTAAAAGATTTTAAAGCTTTCATGTATTGTTGTGTGTAAACTGCGGAGATTTTTTCTGTGGTTGAACAATTTAAGCTCTATTGAAATTGAAAGTTTTAAAAAAGTTGTTTAAATAACTTTTCACGCATGACTACTTAAATCCGATTAAATAGTTTTATGGTCTTATTCCCGAGGGCTAATGGTTTTGCTTCCCATAATTAACACGTTAAAAACAATAGTGCGTTCATAGAAAATACTAAATCTATGAAAATACTTCTAATTATTCTACTAATGTACAGAGTACAAGTTAAAGTTCCTGTCTCGTTCTAACGTTCGGAAAAAGACGGTATTATACGCTTCTGCTTCGTATAACTTCTTTTCATTAGTAACGGGGAAAAAGTCAATCAAATCTGTCTGATTCTATTGTTCTTAATTCTAGGGTTTTTAATTTAAAAAGCCGTTACACCCGAACGCCCCTTTTATAGTACAAAGCAACGACCGAGGCTTTAAAAGATCGTTTAGTTTGGTCTTTAATTCAACTTGATGTTTCCTTTTGCCGTTACAAGACTAATTACTGCGAATTGTTCGGGAATATTTGTACAAAATACTTAGAAATTCTGAAGAATAAAGTGCTGAAGCTGTTGTAAATTCGCATTCTGTAGAATGTTTTACAATTTATTAGTAGGAAATTAGTTGGATAAAACCAATTACAGTGTACCTAATTAAGCGCGTGTATAATTGTAAAGAACTTTAGCAACATTGTGCGGCATGTCGGGGGCCGGGGGCGGGGGTCCCGGGGCTCTGCCTTCATTACGATGAACACGGTGAAGCCTGCTTATCGCTTTATTGGCTAACATTCACTAAATCATTTACTCGTACCCCGTCACAACATCAACAGACTCTGTTTTTCTTTATTTTATACACCTTTGTCTAGTATATTTTTTCTGCAATAACTAGCGTGTATTGAGAGGGATATTGTCATTTGTGTCACAGTTTTGAAATATAAATATATCGTCAATCTACGAGTGTGCGATAAGAACTTTATTATGGTATCGTCCACACTGTGCATGGTTCTTTGTGTGCTGTGCTTTGTACTTTTACACCCTGTAGGTATCTGTTCTGAACTATGTCGTTGACACTAGTGACACTCGACATAAGACAATAGAAGTTTTATTGTTATCACGTCGACAGGCGGGACGTGTCAGCGAAATGGTTAATTATGCGAAGCGCTTGAATGTAGAGTTTGTGTTTCCTGCACAGTACGAGTGTAATCTGGAAGTCTTCAAGTCAGGGCTGAATAGGTACCTATTAAGCAAACGTGCTTCACCACATCGCTGCTTAACATTAGGCAAAATTGACATACGCTTGCTTGTAATATAAAAATTAAAACATGGACAATTCATGTTACCAACACCTTTTCAATCTGTGTAGAAAAATAAGAGGTCGGTAAACAAATGCACTCGCCGACAGTAAGGAAGTTTTATATCGCTAAAAAAATACAAATCGTAAAGGAAAACTGTGATATTCATCAAAAGTATTGCATGGAATCACCTGGGTGTGATATCTCCAACACGACACCAAGTCGAGCAAAAAAAATAGCGACACGGCCGTACCATCCTTTTCTGGAAGCATATAACTGTGTGTACGCTACAGAAAAAAAACCTTTCGTCGTTTAGCAAGGGAAGTGGCGTTTCAAGTGTGACCTAAGCGCCTTTGGAAGGAGTGTCTTTAGTAACTGTAGAAGGACGGGAGCCATGTTGGCTTAAATAAAATAAAAATCCGGACTAATGTGAACGTCCTACTGTATTTGCTGCTTCATCTTAATTATTACATGTTGTTCGGTAGCTGGTTGGTAAGAGAAGAGGAAAAAAATATGTGCAATTGTTTTTACATAGAAAAGTTATCATCACGTGGCAGGAACAAGCGGAACTATAAAAATAAGGTTTATTATGAAATCTATACATGAAATATTGAATGATTGATGAGTTAAATAATAAAAGTAGACTTGAATCTTATAGGCTAAAGCCGTAACAGTAACCAATGTGCTAGGCTGACAATAAGCGAAGATTCTCCGGGATCCCAGATTTTTTATTCAACTCCAATGGTTTATTAAACGTTAACGTTGCAAAACAGAGCTTTCGCTAGACCGAATTCGCGTCCTTTCCCGACCGACAGAGGTCGCTGCGGTCGCATTATTCAACTAGAGGCAACCTTCAGTGCTTACCCTATGTCCCACTATAACTGAGCTCATCTTATTAAAAAATAAATAACATAGTAACAACAATTGAGTGCCTTTAGAGGTTTCTCTAAATTACTTTTGTCAAAAGGAAACTAATACCGAGAAGAGGCATCGATTTAAATCTCTTGAAATTAACAACAGCTACTAAAAATAGTACAGTATCTGTGTAGCCGCTCAGCTGATGCGAAACCCGCCCCATGTTTGATTAGGTCTTCGCACTAAGGTAAATACACACCGCGTCTTGCCGAACAAATAACGAAGTGAGGAATCGGCCACGCTCAGCTGGAGAGCTCCGTGTACCGTGAGCCGTAGTTATTGGTAAACACCATACGGCAATAGCGTACGGTCTTATACAATCAAATTAGCTTAATATCCCACTGTAACAGTCACCCAGGCCCTACACGTGCATGACAAAACATCACGTTCCTAAGTACAAACTCCCATCCCAAGCCTATTACCTAAATATACCCACGAATACCGCTAGGTATATTAAATATGTGAGAATTGGAAGTTCCTTTTCCGGTGAAGGCTGTGTACTGTGTAAGAAGGTATTATATTTATATTGTTAGCTTAAACAAGTAAAGCCCCTAACAAACAAATTGAGGAAATTCACCGCTCTTTGTTTCGTTGCCGGGTTTAAGCCGAGTGATTAGTGACAAAACATCAAAAGAAATATTATAGAAAATATAATCATTTTCTTCATAATTAATGAGGTTTGTCTTATGAAAGACGTACCTACTAAATTTATTTGTTCTTATTGTAGGTTAATGTGGTTTTTTGGAGATTTAGAATTATTCGTACAGAAATGTCTTAAAATTAAGATTACAATTATTTAGATACTAAATGAAATCTTGGATGGACCAACCCGTTTGCCCGGACTTGAAGAGAATGGAAAAATAGTAAGAATGTAATTATGTAAAATAAAAAAAAAATACACTTCACGTCTTTAATCCCAAAGAGGGGTAGGCAGAGGCACTTGCTAAAGCAAGTACCCACGGTTCACCAAGCGTATTTAACCCAACGTGACAGGGGGTGAGCCCATCGCCGTTATAGGGTTCACACACCTTGTGGTGTGCGGGTTTCATCACGATGTTGTCCTTCACCGTACGAGCGTTGCGTTGCGTACATAGGCTCTGAAAAAGAGTCCCATTGGTACACGTCCAGTAGCCGGACTCGAACCCGGGACCTCCCGGTTACAAGTCAAGTATCCGACCAACTGGACCACAGACGCGTAATTATTATGTTTGAATCCCTTTTGCATATTATGCCTGACTGCTATTAAGCTGACCCTGTAAATGTTGTTTTGCTAATAAAACATGTTATGCACACAAACCTTCCTCAATAATCACTCTATTAACTAAAGAGAACCGCATCAAAATCCGTTGTGTAGTTTTAGCGACTTTGTTTTACACTATGTATCGGTGTGTAAATGGCAGAAAATCTTTTACACCTTGTGATACCTACACACATCAAAAGTGTCTAGGGATCAAGTAAATTTTAGAAGATTGCAACCAAGAATATATTTTACAAGATCTGAATTCATTCATAATTTATTTACAATGTGGTGATAAGTCATTGATACAGGCATGGAGAATTAGGTAGGAGACCATTTCAGAAGATTAGATTTGATTTAAATAAATTAGATATTATTTTAGAGCTATTTTTGGTATTTTGCGTTCCAGTCTAGCCCGGGAATACAATCTCAAGATAAGTGTGCCACCAACATTGTTATATTAGTTAATTTAGCTGTATTCACCAGCTACAAGACTAAGCTCTACTACTAGACCAATTCAATGTGTCCTTATAAAAGTTTTAAAACTGTATACAAATCTTGTTTTCAAAACGTGAGCGCCCTGTTTGTTATCCAAGTAAATATGTCCAATATGAGCACTCGTTCCGAGGGTGAAATACAAACACCATAAAGATCGTAGACTACGCGATACACTCGTCAACCCACTTCTGTCGCACTCCGCGACACTACATTTCTGCTCCGCAATAACATCGGACACAGATGGCAGCGAGACTATCATTTTTGTTACCTAATAAAAAGTGACACAACTTCGTCATAATACCAGACATTGAAGAAGCAAAGTTATACTTAGGTACTTAGTTGTATTTATTGTGATGATGTCAAAATATTATTTATGTGTTCGTTTTGTGATAGAGCGGTCTGAGCCATTGGAGTTTCGACAGATCGTATGAACACATCACATAAATAACAAGGGCATAATGGCGTACAGCGGGCATTTTTCACGAGCAGCTACCGTTGGGAGAAGTTCTTGAATACGTAGCTCGCCGCGGCCTGCTAGCTAAGCCATACCACTGCCACTAATCACAAAAAAGATGATTTATTTCACCTAGGTATATCGCGAAATAGGCACGCAACACGTACATAGTACGCCGTAGGTACATATTTATGTGCTATTCTTCACTCAACAATAAAAACTTTACATTGAACCCTAAATCTTTATCCTACCCCTTCTTTCTTGCTCACAAAGCAATCCCTTTATGTAAACCCACAATGCGTAGCTCTTACAAAATGATAAAACGTAGTACATAAAATAAAACTCGGCAAAAATATTTGCCTCCGAATATGGAAACAGTTTTTCCACATTTGGTTCGGTGTACAATAGCCGCCAACCGTTCCATATGACAGAGTGTTTCGGGAATTTCCAAACAATGATCGATGCGAGCCGCTCGCAGCGCGGCGGGCCGCAGCGTGCCGGGGGGCAGCGTGCCGCGAGCCGTGCAAGGCTGGGGCAGGGCCACGTCCGCGCGCACTCTCGGAATCATGTTGGCATAATACTTTCACGAATATTGGACTAATAAACACAACGAGGGCAAACAAACCGTGACGTGCGTTGCCGTCGTCAACATTGATTTCCTGAACCCGCGTTGAGGCCGACTAATAGAATATATCAGATGGTGATCACTCCCCCTCGACGACAAGGCTACGGGAAACGTGATATTGTTTTAACACCGAATACACTCCAACGAAATTGCAAAGGATTCGTCTTGAAGGGGGTTGAAGTTGAAATCACAACCGGAGATTTTTGTAGTTACGAGTAGTTATTGTCAGATATTCAAACATGTATTAATTCAAATGTACTATTAAGTTGGAACAAAGAATACTTCTACTATGTTAAGATGTACTGAACGTAATACTAGTTCGCGTATGAAGGTTATGATATGAACACACAAGTCGAAGGCTTTTGCACGCCTGTACAAGGTGCGCTAAGCTCTATCCCCGATGGAAGTTTAATGAGATCTCAGCTTTCCCCATCTCGGGCGTTGTGCGGCTTCAGCACTTTGTCTACGAGCGCACTTACTTTTTTAAGATCATGCTTCTGCTCCATTTGAAAGTTAGGACGATGAGATTTTCCTCCTAGAGGTAGTATGAGGTAATGTCCAACCTCGATAGTAAGTTGTCGAAATACGAAGGCGTACTTTTAGCAATTCGATAAACAAACTTGAACTCACATAGTTGTATTTTAAAGCTTATTTTCCATTCATTGATAACGTATTGATACCAAACGTAAACGCTTATGATAATTATTTTTAAGTAATGATTTAGATAATAACTGTATTCCTTTCTAACTAAGAGGAAATTCATCGGTTGGTACTCTGCAGCGAGAATATCTAAAAGACTTGCATAAAAAAATCTCTGAAAAAAAATTAAATAAGCAATCTCTGTTCTGCGAATATGACGAATCAAAATCACAATCGATAACCGTTTAATGCGTTTCCGCTTTGTGAGCGTCGGAAATGGCAAAATGGCAAACGTTGACGGCAATTGTAGCGATACGTCAAACCTGTGACGAGGGTGGACGCCGCCGCTGCCGCCGCCGCCGCCGCCGCCACCGCCCGCCAGAGCGCAGCGCCCACTCTGCGAGCGGAGCCAGCGGCTGCCAGGCGACCCAGCACTGACTGACCTGCACCATGGTACTAGTAACACGATACACTGGCTCACATTGCGCCTCCAGCTGCCCAGCTTCACCTTCCTACTGCGGGCACACGACACGTACAAACCGCTATTTTAAAGGCAAACTTTCTCGTAAAAATGTTAACGAGCATGTAAATTTGTTTTTATTTGACGCTTTTGTTACTTTACGTTGAATAATTGCTAAAATACTTTATATATCATTTGCCGTTGGAATTATTTCCTAATGTCCTTTAGGAAAAAATCCGAAAGCTAATTCTTCGCTACCGAAGAATCAGCTAGTACTTCCGAGATAATTAATAATAGTTGAGTACCTAACAATTGATGAAGAAATATTACTCTGCAAGATTTGCAAAAACTGACGTGATTTTTTTAAACTATCAAAGATTTATGAGACTGCAAGAAAGAAGCATGCCTTAATCTGATTGTTTCTTAATCCGTAAAATTCTCCCTGGGCGGATTCACGCTGGTCAGTCTGAGGTCTGGATTTTTTTATTTAACTACCGCTATCAATTAACTAACGTTCGCCACGTAGCACTTGCCAACGCGAACATTGGGCGCTGCTTAAAGCGGGGTTTAGACTAACAAGTTCTTGCCGCAAGTTATTGACCAAGTTCTTGCTATTACGTTTAGACTAAGTGCAAGGTTTCTTGTAGAAGTTGGCTTTGCAAGTGCTCTGAAAGTATTATCGCGCAAGTTCTTTCCAGACAGTTTACAGTAAGCAAGAACTTGCTGCAAAATTGCGCTAAATATTCCAAGTGAGTTTACACTAATTGCAAGTTTTATATAAAGCAATACTTGTGATAGTAAAATTCTAGAAGTTTTTGCAAGACTGTTTAGATGTATGTGAACATTGCAACAATTTTATTTTTGTTAATACCAAAAAGTAAGTATAGTCCAGGCGCTAGAGGTAGTTGCGTATGCATAATGTGAGTACCGAATTTCGCCAACGGATTTAAGTGAAGAAAAGGTCCAAGAAGAATAATGTGAATCTTGCAGTGTCTGTAGTCCAGTTGGTCGGACACTTGACTTGTAACCGGGAGGTTCCGGGTTCGAGTCCGGCTACTGGACGTGTACCAATGGGACTCTTTTTCAGAGCCTATGTACGCAACGCAACGCTCGTACGGTGAAGACAACATCGTGATGAAACCCGCACACCACAAGGTGTGTGAACCCTATAACGGCGATGGGCTCAACCCCCGTCACGTTGGGTTAAATACGCTTGGTGAACCGTGGGTACTTGCTTTAGCAAGTGCCTCTGCCTACCCCTCTTTGGGATTAAAGGCGTGAAGTGTATTTATTTTTTTTTTTCTTGCCAGTCGATTTTTTGGTCCATATTTTTTTACCCCCTCTTCTCTTATTCGTAAAGGGAATGTATTGAGTACATGATATGAAATCATTTTAATGATTATTTTTGTAATAATTTATAGTTTTTAACCCTTGACGCAAAAAGAGGGGCGTTATAAGTTTGACGTATCTGTATGTCTGTGCCATCATAGCTCCCGAACGAATGAACCGATTTCAGTTTAGTTTATTTTGTATTAGAGGTGTTTTAAGGGCGAGTGTTCTTAGACATGTTTGATGAAAATCGATTGAACCGTTTAAAAGTTGTGGGGGGTTAAAGTGGGGATTAAAAATTAAACGTGAATAAATGTGTCCAAGTGGGATATTAAAGCAAAGAGTTACACCACGTATATTAAATGAAAATTGGATAATTTGTTCAAAAGTTATGAGGGTTGAAAGTGGGGAAAAAAAGTCGATTCTATACAAATATGTTCAAGTGGAGTATCAAATGAAAGGACAAGACACCTACATTTAAAATCGGGGGATTTTTTTTGCTGACATCTTGCAGAACACAAAAAACTTATTTTGTTTACCAAATATAGTTCAAGTTCTTGCTGGAATATCAAAATGGCCGTTTACACATTTGACTTGTGTTAAGTTCTGGAAGTTGCAAAACTTGCTTATATAGTTTGCTGAACCCTGTTTACACTATTGTAAATGACTTTCAGAAGTTTTCTATCGCGAGTTTTATTGCTTGTCTAAACAGGCCGGCTATTTTACTGCAAAATTTGCAGAAGTCGACTATATTTAAAGTTTACACATATAAATTGCAGCAAGTTCGATGCACAGAGAAAACTTGCAGAAATGAACTTGCTACACGTTTACACAGCGATTTTGACTTGCAGAAGTCGACTTCTGCAAATTTTATTGCTAATCTAAACTCCGCTTAATAAATCTAGACGTAAAGAAATCGAATGGAGCCGACTAATCATTCAGCCATCATTTGATTCTGCATTCGGCCATTAAATTACAATCTGCATCGGACATTGACTGTCTTTTTAGAGAAAGGCGATTCTCTGCTTTAAAATATCCAATATATTTTTTGTGAAATATTCACAAAATGTTAGATCAAGTCTGGATGTTTCAAAATTATGCAGCGATCCGGCACAGAATTCACAAAATATGATAATACTTATTTAAGACTGTCTTCAAGAGCTTTGGCAAGCATTACAACAGTTTTGTTGTTTTAGACAGGTTGTTAAAGAAAAAAAATTGATGGATGATTGCGGCATGATGGGGTCCTGTACCGGATATTGTTCCCAGGGCTGCCACCGACGTCGCTACTCATGCCCGAGCTACGTCACAGTACATCAATCACCAAAAAAAGATGTCTCCCGATACTAATGCTGTAGGTATTTATGCCTCGTTTCCTTAGAAAAAATACCTACTTACACTAACCCTTCTTCAGACATTCCAACCTAAGACGTTTCGAACTGTCGCACAATTAATTCCAATCCTTTGAAATATATTTTAGTTGTTGCGAAGCCGTGTGCAGCACAATCCTTAAGCTGGGATTCTCGAGATAATTGCAATGTTTTACATTTCAACTAGGTGGAGATTTGATAATTGAATCGTTTCTACAAATCGAATTTCGGTACGTTAATTTTAGTGCAATCAAAGACTATTCCAGAAAATTGAACAATAGTTTCGTACGAATGTCGAGTATTAGAAATTTGTGACTGAACATTTCGAAGGATTCGAAAGGTGAGGAATGTTGAGAGACGTATTTGAATCTTACTGAATTCTATAAATGCTTTGCTAATATTATCATGAAAGTCTTAGTAGGTTTGTTCTTCGTTTACGCAATAACTAAGCACCTACTTACTTACTGCTTTTAGGAATTACTTTGTTTAATTTAAAAAAAAAATTGTTTGCATTTGAAATGTTCATTGTATTATAAGGATTTACAGTTTCTTTAACTGTACTTTTACACTATTGTATAGGGTCATAATTTACATATGCCAATAACGGTAGTAAGATATGAATAGCTCATGGTCAACTGGTGAATCTTCGTTGAATTCTATTATTTTATTTTTTTATGTGCATTCATGTCTGTATACCGGAAATTTCTAATATATTTTTTACGATAACGAACGGGCAAATGCGTGTTCTTTGCTACTAATAACTTTTGTTTTATATCAACTTTCATATTATAAAACGTATATAAAGTATGCTCTACACAACCGTTAGTACCGTTAGACTATACACGTCAGTAATATTATTGAGACATGAGTGTACAACATTTGCAATCAAAGGCAATGTCATCGTCTCGAGCTGGCCTTCCATTGCTTTGTTCTATTATCTTTGTACATTGAGCGACATTTCTCATTTATCCGTAATTAATATTTGTTTGTTAACAGGGAAACCATTGAAGCGCTATGGAAACAGGCAAACTATGGATTTCGTTTACAATGCTGTGCCTACATGTCGAACACACTTCAATAGTCAAAGCGGTCTATTGTGGAGGCCATGTTAACTAATTAATTCCCCATAGTATATTTGGAACTGTTCTCAGCGATATTCAATGAGTCCTTATCATATAACATGTGAGAACAAAGCGAAGTCCTTCATCGCGCTCACCTCCCCCGACCCACTGCTATTGTAGCAATTTATTTCAAAACAAACATAAAAACTGCAAACAAAAACAGCAGGTCTTTGTCGCTTGATTGCACAACGTGAATATGGGGGCGACATGCACGCGAGTTCACAGGAGTCACGTCCGCGGGGCGCGGCGGCCACCTCGGGCTACACTCTACCCAGCTCCGTGCTACCCGCTCACAAAGGGAGCAGTTTAGCTACAAGTCGCACAAGCTGCAGAGCCATCTTAGCCCGCCCGGTGTTGCACTTTATGATGATGGACGTTTTATCGCTCCTGATGAACATTCGACAAACAACCCTGACCCGAAGCTGCGCAGCTCTCAACTTATCTCTCATTGGATGACGTATGTATTATATTTTAGTTCAAGACTCTAGGATTGGAACGCGAACAAAATGATAAAAATATTGTGTATTCTTTAGAAATAATACACATATTATCAAAAATGTCTAGGGATTGAGTACATTTTAGAAGATTGCAATCAAGCACTGAATACAAGCACATATTACAAAAACTGAATTCATTCATAATTTATTCAAAATGTGGTGATAAGTCATTGATACAGGCATGGGGAATTAGATAAAAGACCAATCCAGAAGATAAGACTTAATTTAAATAAATTAGATTTCTTTAGAGCTAAAAAAATGTTGATGTGTGTAGTTGTTCACACTGTCGTACCGATGTGTTATGTGGGTATGAAATGAAATGAACAATGAGACGTGGTTTTCGCAAAGTATGTGGAGGTGCGCGCTCGACGCGTTTCCAATTCCAACTCCACAAGTTGTAAAGTTTAATGTAACAAAAAGTCACAGGATGATATCTTTTAAATATGCTGTTAGCTTTTTACGTCTGAAGTTCGACCAATCAGCTTCACGGAATGGTCTGAGGGTGAAACTTTCCTTTTACGACCTTCGAAATCCTCCATTAAAACTGATTTTATTATGTTCTTCAGCCTTGTTGCGAGAGATTCAAACGAATAGAAAATATTTCCGGGTAATGGACAGTAGAGGCAGATTTAAGAAAACAACATAACATTGAGAGACATATTTTATATCGTCGCTTAGTTGAGTGAATTATCTTTTGAATTTTTCCATACCGATAACTTTGTGAAGGCAAAAAGTATACTTCGCTTGGTACGGTCGGCCATGATGTTGATGACACTTCCTGTGTCACTAAAACATCAATAAGTCAGAGTTCTCTTATAGAGAAGTAAAAATCGAACCTTAATATCTAATGGCATTAATTTGTCGTGCAGAGTGACATAATTGACAGTGGTAAAACAGATTCTGGCCGACTATACAGGCTTGCCCAAATATTTGGACACCCACGAAATATGTTTGTAAACAAATGAAAAGCAGAGTTTAATCCGTTTTTGTTACTGTGTGATACGTACGTGTTTTCGAAAATAATAATATAGAGGTAATACCTAAGTTTTTTCTTTGGAGGGTAGTCAAATAAGTACCCTTTGCATTGTTATGACGTGTCCTTTGTGTTTAATAATGTGTAGATAATTCATTAGACTAATAGGTTCTGTAGAAGTATAAATAAAACAAAGTTGAAATAATAAGCCATTTTCATTAAAAACTCAGAAAAAAAAATGTATGAACTACGCTCATATCGCACGCTGGTATTCAATTATCTACGCCGTAGTCGCGCCGTAGCCGCGTAGCAGCTGCGTAGTCCCGCGAACATTTAGTAATTAGAGCTAACAGGACCCGCTCATACAAAATTCATACACTTTTGGAACTTTCTGCACCGAGACTTAATACTACATCATTAATTGTTATACGGAGGGTCTGAAATAAGTTTAGGGTCTCTAATACTTAATTGAATTCTGTGTAATTGTTACTAAGTCGCCGCCGAGACCCCCCAGCCCCGCAATCAGCACCAAGACAAACAACACGTACTTATTTACTTTATTTGGTATGAAGTCCGGCCGTACAACTAGTAAAGTACAATCTTTATAAGCACACACCCTCACGTATGCATTTCGTGTTACAAATACAAATAATTTATTGCGTACTCTTGAACGCAATAGAGGGTGTTACAAAGTTTATAGTCTCGCCATGAAACCGTGGTTGTCCTATGAAACCCTGAGCATTGCAAAATGTAGCTTATATTTACACTTAATAATACTTACGTATATATAGGAATATATGGAACTCAACTCTAATAAAGGTAACAAATTAAAAACAATAACATTTAAATAAACAACAGCAAGCTACTGAAGACAGATTAAATAATATAAAAAAATAAATAATATTTTATAACACACACATTGCCTTCATCCAATGTTGAGTAGCTAAAGCATTTGTGTTATGGAAATTAGACAACGTAATATATTTACTTGCACAAATATTTTTTTTTCATTTAATTATATACATAAAACACCCAGACACATCCAACAAGTACTTAAAAGTTCATCACCTAAGCACTTGTCAACGGTGGGAATCGAACCCACGACCCTACGGAGCAGAGACAGACATGCTGACCACTACACCAACGGGCTCATCATTGGCATACAATACAAAGTCTAATCATAGGTATTTTTGCATTTGATATTTTGGCAAATATTGTATCAATCGTTTAAGAGATGCAAATGAGATCGTGATTCCGAGTACAGCGCTGCAGCCGCGAGGGTTCAGAGGGTTCAGAGGGCGCTCCACGACATTGTTTCTGTGATCACGCTTTACATGATTTATTGCTAGATGTTGCTATCTACTATGAATATTAATTCTAAACCGCAACCGCAAAATCATGCAACATATTGTGATTTATTTCCAAGTGGATTTTATTGCAAATCGTGTTCTGCGACTGTTGAAATAATTTATAAACTAAATATGTATCTGAAAACTACAATTATTGCTGTAGTGCTGCATTGTCACAGGATATAGTAGATAATGAGATTTACACGCCGACAACGGGAGTAGGCAGCGGCACTTGCTAAAGCAAGTACCCACGGTTCACCAAGCGTATTTAACCCAACGTGACAGGGGGTGAGCCCATCGCCGTTATAGGGTTCACACACCTTGTGGTGTCCGGGTTTCATCACGATGTTGTCCTTCACCGTACGAGCGTTGCGTTGCGTACATAGGCTCTAAAAAAGAGTCCCATTGGTACACGTCCAGTAGCCGGACTCGAACCCGTTATCGTTATCTACGCGTTATTTTTTAATCAAGGTGTATGTTTTTACTGTAATTGTACGGGGCAGTCGTCAAACGACCATATAAAAAGCTAACTGAATATAAGTGCTTTACCTACACAAAGTCAAATAGGTACTAAATTAAACGGAATAATGTAGTTGAAACATTC
Source organism: Conopomorpha cramerella (assembly GCA_012932125.1). Taxonomy (NCBI): domain Eukaryota; kingdom Metazoa; phylum Arthropoda; class Insecta; order Lepidoptera; family Gracillariidae; genus Conopomorpha; species Conopomorpha cramerella. The sequence continues at coordinate 17,111 of SJJU01072392.1, forward strand.
CTTGTTACGAAGACGGCCAGCAATTACACGCTAATTACATTACAAGGCTATGAATCATGAGCTACAACATTCGGATGCTCCAGGTCTGCCCAATTTCCATATTTCAGAGAGGTGGCAGCGGCGGCGGCGGCGGCGGCGGCGGTCTCCGACAGGATTAGCCTCAACTTAATTACACTGAGCATAAATGTTACAAACACAATTAGAGAGAGGCCTACTTAGAGACCTGAAACTAATTATTTAAGTGGTTTACGATCAAAGGAGAATGTATGATGAAACTACATAAATCTGATCATTTTACAAAAAGGCAGTCGGAGGATAAAGACCAGAGGTAATGTGAACTCGGTCTATCGTCAACACAAAACCTAATAATCTTTGAAATAAAATACCCAAAGCTCTATTTATAGTCAACAAAATTTTTCGTTCAATATGAATGTACTTCTAGTCAGATCCGATGACCGAGTGTGGTTGACTATGAATAGATGTTCGGTCAGGTCACAAAAGATTTGATATAATGCGTGTACGTTTGATGACAAAAAAATACTACATTTTATCTAATTACCGAAGATGTATGCAAATACATAGTTGTGGGGGAACTAGATCTGTTTGCCGACTGGCCACTGCTCAAGTTGACGAGTTCCACATTAAGCAAGTTCATCACGTCATGGTGCAGGATTAAGATAAAGCCATCTGTCACGGAAGCTTAGCGAGTCACAGATATCGCATGATCCACCGTGGGAAACCGTGGCGTGCTGACTGACGGCTGGATTAGTCTCTGAGCTTGGACCGGCCGCTGATGGGGGTCAACAGTACACACAAAACAGTCATCAATACATAAATATACTTTCAATCATATACGTATTTCACTGCTCCCCACCTTAAACCTATGCAAGGAGTGGCAGCCTATAATTAAGACAACACTTGCTATGTCACTTAGTACACCATTAAAAAAAATATTGTTTTTGTGTATGTCTTGTTGGTTGTCCTAAATAAATAAAATAAATACACTGCGAGAGACACCTATTTTCCTGCGACCTTGTCGAATTTTTATGTAGAACATACGCACACGCAAATTACTTATGAAATCATGAATCAACAACGGCGAGCAATAGTAGGACCCTCGTCACTCAGAAGCATCTGCAAATGGTCAGTGGATCATACTTATTTCCACACTATTCCCGCAACATATTGCAACACATTGTTCAGTTTGAGCAGCGGGCACCGCCACCAGCATACGCAGACCTGCTATATAAAGCTACTTTCTATCAATGTAAGCCAATGCTACAATGTTCAGCAAAGAGATCAGTAAATAGCGCGTAAAAATAAGTTGGCTTCTTGCAAGACCTGAAATTATTCCGCCGACAACTTTATTTTTAGGTTATATATGACTGACTCTTTCCGCTAAGTAGAATTTGAAAGAGACGGCGAAGCGGTTCGTATTTATAATGTGTTGTGAGGTCGGTGGAGTGCCGGGAGCAGGAGGCAGCGTCTCGGACATGATTGATTCCCGCCACAACCCACTTGGAGGGCGCCGAACCCGCTCCCAGAGCTGGCTTCTAGCATTATTATGGCTACTATTTAATGTCCTCTGCAATTCAAATATACACAATATTTACGACTACAATATGTATCTTTATGAGCCTCGTAAATATCACGTAGATAGTTTAGCACTGTAATAGGTTTATAAGTAGATGCTGCGGATTATCATGAACAGAAGTGTAATGGCCGCTGCAAATTGTATGCATTAATAAAATAGAAAAGTTACCATTGAAGAGAATACGTCGACTTCGTTAAGTTAAATTTAATCAATGGCAGCTGCATGGTTTCATTCTAAATACATAATGAATATCCCAAGTTTCCAGTAACAATGTGTGAGCGTAATCACACATACTACGAACAAGGGTCTTTGTTGGATCTCATTGTTCCGACACGGGGCATCGTGCGGCACCTCCGGCTCGCCGCCACCACGCCGCCGCCACGCCGTTATCAATATTTGCTCAACTGTCGACGACAAGATGACGAATTACAGTCAACCAATACAATGCAGTTACTCGCCATCGTCATCGATGCAGCTGTCGAATTCAAGAAAAAATCCGTCTTCAATTAAAAATTCATCATAATCATGACAATCCACTGACGTTACGTTCAATGCTGGACATAGGCCTCCCCATTCTCCTGAGACATATTATTTGCATAAACTCACACACATACAGTTTGATAAAAATAAAATACACCCACGGCTATTAATGGCAAAGCGGTGATCCAGCGGTTGGCTAAACAACACTTTCACACATGGAACAGTTCGTTCGCGAATGATTGATGAGCGGAGACTGAGTGGCCGTCCATATTTGTCGATGAATGAAACACCTGCACCACTCCCGCTCCCATGTGTGTCCTCTATGACGTAATGCCTGCGTATGGCTTTGTGTTGTGTTCCCCGATAGGTATTAAGCAATCTGTCAATGATGTATATTCAGTAAGGGATAATTTATTGATGAAGTTGAACCTGCTGGTGACGGCTGTGATGGAAATAATACTCATTGAGCACCTACTGCGTTCCAATCACTGTATATACCTAGGTTTATTAACTGTAGTAATCTAGAAAGCGACCTAATCATTAAATATTCAGATCAAAGAAAAAAAAGCAATGTAATGGGCAATTTCTTAGAACTAAATTTTAAAATATTTTTATATTGGCCGTTAGAATTGGCAAGATGTTTAGAGTAGATTGATAGATCCTTTGTTCAGAGTGGGACACCTCCATCAACATTCCTTTTAAACTATAGTACTTAATTAGCTTGTCGATTTAGTGACATCTACACGCCACGTGCGCATTTACTTAAAAGTCAATCTTTATAACTCTAAAATAAATAACTTATCAAAATCGAGCAAAGACCTTAAAAATGTGAGATTATTTTATTTTTAATCCGAAAAAAAGCAAACGAAGTTTCTCGCCGACAATCAGCAGTGAAATTATAAATATTCTTTCGAACAATTACAATATCTCGGCTCAATGTGGAATATATTTTTTCAGTTGTGTCGCTGAACAATGGCGTCAATTGTGAGGAGTTTGTGCGACGAGCGAGTCAATTTGCCTGCGACGGCGGCGGCGGCGGCGGCGGCGGCGGCGGGGCTACTACCTGCTGTAATTTATCGCTTTATTATTATACCAGAATCGAGAATTGATAGCTTGCTTTGCTTCACAGTATATTAGAGCCCGCCGGATTCAACGACCCCGGCGAGGGTGCTGATGGTGGAATGCTCGGACAAAGCCTCCGAGCCTAACCGACGTCACTGTCGTCAAGTCCATTAAACTTTACGTTGTTGTCTTACCTCATAGACTCGAGTTTCGAATACTTCAGAAGGGTGCTCTAAACCGAGAACTTCAAATGAGTTGGTATACCTACCTTTGTACTTAGAATGCTGTGATAATTGTTTTACTATGTTTGGACAGGAAACGATCTGGCCACATTTCAGTTAGTTTTTATTTGGGCATATTTTACTCTCTTAAGCATCATACCTATTATAAGTAGTCGGGTATAAGACCCGTACTACTTTAGAATTATAAACATACACAAAATACATACGTACTAGGTAATAATGGGTTTTCAACCTTTCTGTATACCATTTAGCTATCACTTCCTTATGTAGGACCTCACTCTAAACTGTATGAGAGCGTTTTGCGATTAGTTTGTCACTACTTCTAATACTAAGGAATAATGAACACGAGTTTAAGTTAGTATGTCTTAATAAAAACTACGCGAATGGAGTTGTAGCTTGAGAAGCCTCCGACAGCAACCTCTATAGCACAATTTTTACGCGAACAAGTCAACGCTAACCGCAACCTATGGCCGTTTATCTACATTCTAAAACAATGGAAACAATTTGTAAAGCCATCGTCATGGTGTGTTGATAGCCTGCGCTTAATGTACCGCTCTAACTTGCACTGACATTTCGTACTAGTCGATATGCTACTGAGGTCATTTTACAGTGGTTCTTTTGTCACTTACTAAGTAGGTAGGTCGTGAGCTCTGTCTTGGTTTACTCTAAATAACGCAGTTACTTTTCCCAGCTTCTTACTCTAAACCCTGATAGACTCGGGGTCAGCAACTTTTGCACTTTCCAGCTGAAACGCCTGATGCATTTAATCTCGCGACTAAACATTTCTGCAACAACTTTTCAGACGTTTATGCCAAAGTGAAGTTTTATATGAGGGAATGATGCTCCATTACATTAAACGAGTATATTATTGAACTAGACGCTTCGAAACGTCGAGAACTTCAAAACGTACTAGACAGCATCAAATATGCTTTTGATTGTTATAGGTACCTAGTAATTTAATATTTTTGTTTTAAATTTAATGTGGCAAAAACATACACCCACGCCTGCTCGTTAGTGACGTGCAGCGAGATAGATTCTAATTCATTCACGTATGAGCGACGCGTGAACGCGTACTTAGAAATAAAATCCATTTGAAATCAGGTCGCAGCGTCCTTATATGTTGTGTGCTGGTCCCCGAGGAATAAAATCTCCGTATGAGATGGTTAATTTATTATGCTAAATGAAATTTTGCCAGAATATTTAAATATTCCCTGACGCCAGAGACGAGTAATCGCAACACATTTACTTCGCAATTTATGTTAACCTGACGATTTTGCTGTTGAAAATTCTGAAAATAGAGGCTTTGGAATAAGTTTGATTCAATGAATACAATTAAAAATTTTACTCTGTAGTTGGCTCATTTGCACAGAATATGCAAAGACTTAAAAGTCTCGCGCGAAATACTTGCAGAACTTTCCTTTTAAAATAAGACCACAGCAAGCTCCACAAGATTTATTCTTTCAGGAGCGGTAGTTACTTAATAGTTGCTTCTTTACCACAGTGAAGGAACCTGCTTGAGACAGCTGAACGCAAAGGAATTTGCATGGTCTAATTTCATACCTATCTCATAATTACTGTATGTCATCGATTGTTTCCATGTACTCCTCTGGGAGCCAAGCGTCATGTTACGTACCTAGTATGTACGCTATGATCACCACTGTACACAACCCTACATATACATAGAACATACGTATATATATAAACCATTGCCGACTCTATGTATATCCAACCAGAGTACGTAAAGTATTTGGAATGTTAATTTCCAACAGTTATTTCGTAGTTCGCGTTATGGAAACAATACAAAAACTTAGTTGTTGTAACAAATAAATATCTCGTAGTGTCGGAGAGGTCGCCACGTGACATTGCGGTGGCGGAAACTTATCTTGTTAAAAACTTTCTATTAGCCCCTCTCACACACTGGGCCGCGGCTTACGGACCCGCGCCCAACTCGGGATTATTAAAAAGATTCGAGCAACTTTCGGGCTCTGTTTGTTTTCTGTTCTGTCATTGGTGGGTCTAAGTTAACAGGATTCATAATGCCCACGTATAGGTTCGGTGGAGCGCGACGGCATTATGCTAACGGTTGAAATGGAGTAAGTTTTGTGCGGATGGCGGCGGCGGAGGCTCCACGCGCCCGGGGAGTCACCACCACGCCTTTTATACAATTACAGCAGGGTCCGGGTCACGAGTAGAGCGGTGAGGTCGCCGGAGCTGCTCTTTTGCCAGATGAAAGTTTGTGTCTAGTTACAAAGCGGACCCTTGAATACAGATATTTCCATAAACATCAGCACTACAAGTGGAAGGTGAAGTTTGTAAGTTCGCACTGAAATTAATTTGCTGATGCCCCGTGGTTTCCAATTACATCGTCAGAAATGTTTTGATTGTTAGTTTAGTTTATCAGCGAACATTCGCCGTTTGCCGGTGGGTGCTCAAAGTAGCTGAGGCAGCACTAACCCTGCCGCCGCCGCCGTCGAGGTGCCCCGACCTCACACGTCATGATGGATGGTAATTACCGTGAACATTAACGCGACGGTTCACTCACTCGTCACGTTACGTGCCTGATACACATTCTTTATATTTTGGCATTAAATCATCTTATCAATGACGCCACAGCCTCACAAATGTAAGAGTTCGCTCTTTGATGAAGTTTCTATTAGAACTTGAACTCGTATGGTTTCGTGTACACACTTTCATCGATCAAACTGAGCGCGGGGAGTGTGAAATATTAACAATATCCCGAGTGATTCAGTGGAGCAGCACCTGCTCGCGCGCGCACTCGGCCCTGTGACGTGTTACACGCAAAAAAGGGCCCGTTTCGTGATCGAAATCTTATGAAATAGGAATGGAAATAAATTCAAACTCGCGCGATTTTCCTTTTCTGCCTTAAAAGGTTTCCTGTTTTTGTTTATTCAAATCAAAAATATGTACGTACGCATGTACCTATACCTCATTGTCACACAGCCTGATTTACTAACTTTTTAAGAAGCATCTCAACTCGTCTGGAATTATTATGTACTGTTAATATCTCACCGAAGTTAGACTAGTAGAGTAGTACATATGTCGAAGTTCGTATATATTTAAGTAGTAAAGTATTTGATGTAAAAGTTGCCATCAACTTTGGGGATATAAGTAGAATGTTAGACGGCTGGATCGGCTCGAGCAATAAACTTCAACATCGCTAAGTTACTTGTATCAGCCTACGAGAACACGATTTCACGTCATTAAATCAATAGTCAGCATAGAGCTTAGCAACAAAAACCTCATACGTTCGGTTATTCCGAAAATCCTTTAACTCAGTGACAAGCAATTTTTCCCGTAAAAAAAAAATAGCGAACACACAAGTGGCAGTCGGTAATTGGAGCTGCAAACAAACGCTCAAGTGAGTCGGCGGACATCGTTAGCGCGTTGGACTGACCAGCCAGCCGCCCGCCGCCGCCCGCCCGCCCTGCGCGCCGCACCGCCCGGGAGACCACCACTCAGCTGACACACACTTGTGGCTAGATTGAAAAATCAACGACCACCCCCCACGCGTTTCACACACATCTACAGTTTCGATCAGTGCTTTTTGCGGCTGGATTCTATTTTATGCTTACCTAGCACCTTGTGTATTGCTATCGGAGTTTAATTTCAACCAAAAGCCTTTTGTGTATTTGCTACAAGGAAAATAATATGGTACCTATCAAAGTACATAAGTCTTCAGGAACAAGGCAATGACCGTAGGAAGGGTCGTGCCCAGTCAAGTTCAGTCAATAATCACTCGGTAAATGTCCTATCTGGTGTTATTTTCATTTTACCTTTTATCGTCCTCTTCCATAGTTTAAAATTCGCTTTTTTTAATTTCACATGTTTATTCTTTATTCAAAAGCAATCTACAGATAAAAGGAAAAGCTATTGACTAATAGTACGTAAATGAAGGAAGTACACGATCAACAAACAGTTCGTGTAAACAATCATGGGCAATTCGCGTAAACAATTACGTCAATAATGAGGAAGCAATTTACCTTAATTCTTTCAGATGTTTGTTCATTATGATATAGAAATAGTACAAGAAATTTGAGTAAACCATTTTAGTCGACACACGTGTCACGCATATTCGTAATTATTATTAACATAGAATTTTAGGCGGCACTACTATGTCAAGTAATAAATAGGCACATAGCTTTTATTGAAGTTTCACTAAAATGTATTAGAATCCTAAATTAACGATCCAAGCAAGCCGATAGACTGTTAAAAAAACCAGCTTTTCTTCCGAGGTCAGAAGTATGCCATGAAGGAGAACGAAAGTAAAAACTGCAACGAGTCCTCCGGAAGCATGCAATAGGAGGAACTGAACAAGCATTAGTAAACGATTCCTCAAACCAGCTCTTCATGTCAGCATAACAAGCAGGGAAAATGCAGAACCAATGTTCCTACATTGCGAATACGACTGGAATCCACAAGGATATTGTAACCTGGAATATTCGATCATTTAAACCAGAGGAAAGAGCTCAGATTAGCATACACGGCGCCAGCCTAACAAAAATAATATGCTGACTATCAGACAATTTTAGGCAATACCGAGTTTTTGTTTTTTGTACAGTAAACTGTTTTTGATTTATGAGAAAAAATGTGTTGCTCGTGTTATATCTATCTAAAAGTACCTAAATCAGCAAAACAACGTAAATTAGACAACCAACGAATCTCTCCAGAAATAACTGCAGAATTATAGGAAAAGGGATAAAAGGATTTTTTGGACTTGTGATCAACTGTCAGACATCGTTATTATATTCGCGGCACAAATAGCCCTGGAAGAGCACAAGGCACAAAGTCAAAGGACTAACAAGACATAATCTCTAATATCCAACGTTAGAGCTCTGACAGTGAGGAGCTCATATTGTTATCTACGTACTTACTACGAGTATGTGTAATGTACATGCATCACGTACATCCATAACCTGTACTAGGTATAAAATATCAAACGTATACATTGTAATAGAAGTAGATATCTGCAAAAGGATGCCAATAGTTTCAATTTACATTTATTGCTGTGTCCTCGCGAATATGGCCCAGTGCCACTGAGCTGGGACACGATACAGGTGCGCAGCGGTGAGGGGCCAGCGTGCACTGGTTGTCGCGTTAGCTGTGTTGTGTAGAGACATCGACTGGCTTTAGTGTAAGACCCGCACTACTGGAACTTACGACTTTCCGGTTTTACTGCACTGCTAGATGGAACATAATCATGTGGATATCGACCAACATCATGACCTCACTACAAAACCTCTTTATTACTTTAAATACCCACAAATTTTACTGTATTCGATTGTCCAAGACTGTGATGTGTGATATCTTCACATACTGTTTTTGTTACTGGTAATTTACTACAACGCTTTTTTGATACATCATAATATGAAACCTCTGGAATTGGGTTCCACATACTAGTGTTAGTTAAATAAAAAAAATGTATTATTTATTTTCTTCAAGTAAATTTCGTGTTATGTATAAAAAAGACATTTGTTAAAATAGGTCGCTGGGACTATCGATTATTTTATAATCTTACATTTTATCTCAAGAGGGTACGAATGTGATAAAAGTCCTGCACTAAAGATCTGTGGAGAGTATAAAGTCCATATAAATTCACTTTTCATGTCAGTGATTGCTGTAGCAATCGAGAAAATCTGCGCCACCAGCGATAAATATTTTATAAGCTTTTCATAAGTAGAGATTATCGTCGTCCCAAGAAAATACTTTGAGCATCATCTGGACGCGGCCAGATAAAGTGGACTTCAATTTTACGACGGGCAACTGGATTATTGGCAAAGTTATTTTTTTTTCATAAAAATGAACTTGCTGGCTTGCTGACTGCGCCGTACGTAGTGAGTGGGTACCTACGTAGACTCGCCAGACAGAAGCCATGCTGATACATTGTATTAGGTAGGTTGTATACCCTTAGAGGTCAGTAGCTCCAGGGCCGTAGCGAGGGTTCCGGCGATAATGATTGTCAATGGGGTTCTAGTGACTGCGAGACCCACATAAGCGATTTCCTCACTTTATAAAAAAGGTATGTAGATTGTATGAGCTATCTCCTGAGAATTATTAACACGCAACGATCATTGAAAGAAAGAAAATTCATAATTTATTCTCGCAACATAGACTTGACGGCTTCCAATATATAATTATTTAAAATTGCTTTAAATGAGTAAAGCGGAGCCATTCAACCAAACGAACCAACCGTTCCATTAAACAGCATCACATTATTTCAGGCCACTCGCTCGTGGGAATAATCAATCATAGACAACATCCACCTCACAGTTGGCGGTATCTAAACAAAACGCTGAACAAATGTTTGTTTTCAATCACGACCTTGACTTGCTTTTTACTGGTTCGTGGAAAAATGTTGACCTAATTGTTCCCGCCCTGCAGCGCACTGTACATTTCCACTGCACTGGGGACCTAATGCGGTCAGTACACACACTATAATAGTCATGTAGCTACACCCACGCCACGTAATACCACTTACGGGAAGCAAAGGCACTTTACAGAAGGGCGTCTTCTCATTATCTTTCCCTGTATTCACATGTATCCCTTAACGCCCTAGATTAAACATGTAAACATAACGCAATGTATTAAAAGGTCTCTTAATTTTCACAAGATTAAAATCCGGCTACTGGACGTGTACCAATGGGACTCTTTTTCAGAGCCTATGTACGCAACGCAACGCTCGTACGGTGAAGGACAACATCGTGATGAAACCCGCACACCACAAAGTGTGTGAACCCTATAACGGCGATGGGTTCACCCCCTGTCACGTTGGGTTAAATACGCTTGGTGAACCGTGGGTACTTACTTTGGCAAGTGTCTCTGCCTACCCCTCTTTGGGATTAAAGGCGTGAAGTGTATTTATTTTTTAATTTTTTTTTTAAATCTACATTTATTTATGTATATTTCCATAAATACCTAACTTGACAGGTTGTACCTAATTCGTCACGTACACATAAAAAAAAATGACTTCAAAATGTGGAATTTTCTACATCTTTACAAAATTCCCCTCATAAATAATAAATATGAATGTATGTAGAAATAAATAATCGTGGACTTCCGTGTATGCTCCAGTAACTTGATCGACGGTAGCGGACAACCCTCCTCCTCCTCGTTGAATGTAGCCTGATGAGCCAACAGCCGGCACTGTAACTTAATTTCAATGAAAGATGTCATTTTCCTGTAGGCGCGAGTGTCTCCCCTAGGGGATATGACCCGGAATAATCATGGCCTTATCGCTTCATTTACAATCAAATGTCGCTAATGATGACAATTCTAAAACATCTTTACGAAAAAAAGTCAATACATTTTACGCTTTTTATTGTCAAAGCGGGGTAGGCAGAGGCCTTAGCAACTAGCCATGCGTACCATCATGCGTATTTGACTCGGGGTGAGCCCGTCGCCGTTCTACGGTTCACATACCTTGTGGAATGCGGATTTCATGACGATTGTTGTTCTTTACCGTAGGTTTAGTTTTCTTTCATCACGATAATTTCGTAGTAGTAAGTACAAAGATTCTGAAAAAGAGACCTAGTGTACAAGGATTAAACTGAAAATTATTTGATCTTGTAAACAATATGTATTTTTTTTTTTTTTTTTTTTTCTTTAGCCGGTTTTTGTGTCCCACTGCTGGGCAAAGGCCTCCCTCTGTTTCCTCATTTGTAATTGTAAATGTGTAAATTATGTATATTAAAAAAAAATCTTTTAGAAATTGGAACTCTATTGTTTTCATCCATTTGCTATTATTTTTCGTTTTGGCTGCAAATTAAAATTGTCTGTGTAACGTCAGCATGAAATTAACTAAGGGTGGCGAGTGGGAAAATTGCTTTTCTCAGTGCTTCCATCGGTTGCAGCGATGTATTAACGTGATGGACACAATTTTGAAAAGATATAATAAAACTATTTACTTGTTCGTTTAATCAGTTTTTCTAAGAACTTTCAGTTTGACTCGTAGCAGGTCTCGAACCCACAACCTGCCGAGGTCTAAGTCCAAGTGCCCAGCCACTGAACTACAGACGCTCCGTATAAAAATCTTTATTCAAAAGATAAATATCTATACAATGGTTTAGTAACGGAGATTGTGTAGTGAAGATACTTAATACTTTACTATTCCCTTTGAAGACTACCTTCAAACAAATAAAACAACACTTTATTCTAAGTACAAGCGTGATTGAGTAAGTAAGCTCTGACGTCAGCCACTCTCAGACTCGCTGAAAGCTTTATTCCATCTCACTCTACATTTATTTAAATTGAAAGCTTTTTAATTATTACCCTGTTATTCAACTGTGTGTTTATATTTTCTTTCTGTCATTTAATCGACTTTAATTTTGTTTATGTCTTCAATAAAACAGATGCACTTTTTTGACTTTCTGTCTCGTGTTCGAGACAATTCATTTTCAGGAATATTACAGAATTTTTGTTTTAAATCAGTTAGTGTAAACTCATTTCAATGAAATAAACACATTATATTGTGTGCCACACACAGTAAGTATTTCCATTGAAAAGTAAGTAAAAATAAGGGGCAATAAATCAATCATGAACAATTAACAGACTGATAAAAACAGTGGCCTATTATTCAAAGTATTCGTGAACAAATTACGACTTCGTTAAACTCAATTGGAATTTATCATAAAACGATCGGAGTGAATTTCCGAATTCAGTGATCTGGTTCATCGAGTGCCCGCTAAGTTTCCGGCGACGTCCGCAGACTGGCTGCTGGAGGGGAATCATTTCACAGCGTGCGGCTTCCGCTCGACGAACACAAATGTCAGCAGAAAGTGCCGACGAGCTGAGTTAAATATTAAGTAGGAAGCCGCGCAGCTGTACCCCATCGTGTGTTTATTTTGTATTAAAGATTATTTCATCGGGAAATTGGTTGGAAAAGATTGAATATATCTTACGCGTAAGATGGTAAACATGCGGAAGGTGAATTATTGCAAACATAATACACACGTGTACGTCACAGCCATTGCTTAGAAGGGCAGGCAGAGACCATCACGTCACGTTCTTCAACATCCATACATCACTTCATACATGCTCGGTTTCGGGTACTCACTCCGCCGCTGGCTGGGTGTTAATCATTATTATAAACAAATTATCGCAATTAAACATTGAACGTGTCCAATAAGAATATTGTAATCTACTGTTTGCAATTTGTACGACTGTAGTAGTTGACTACTTAGCACTTGCGACCTCCAGCAAATCGGAGAACAGATTTACGATTATCGTTAGAGTTGGTGGTTTATTCTCCACACCTCATCTTAGACTATGGCGGGACTTTGGTGTTAAACACTATTTATTAAAACTTGCATATAAAGTTCGTTTTTGGTAGGTACCTGATATGGATTTTCTATACGATATAAGTTTTCAAACGGATCTCTCGGCGACATCGACCACAGTACTCAACAATCACAAAAGTTCTTCTCACAGTCGTCACCATACACACGGGAAGCCGTACTAGTGAGAATTTATTTCGGCAATCAGGAGGTATCCCCATAAGTGCTTCAGAAATTTATGAAGGATGTACAGCTGGCCTTAGCATCATCCATCCTTGTAGCATCTTTATTATATAAGTAATAAGATTGATATTTCCACTTACATTGGCCTACTTTGACCTTCCTAGGTTCGCATAATATAATTCATCGTGGAGTTCAGAGCACTTCTAGACTTAGGTATTTATGCGATCGCCGACCCTTTCGGGACGCCCACTGCTGACTAGTGAATTGCTGGCCACTGAGTAAATAATGGCTATTTTATGGCGTGTTAGTAACACGGACGTTTACATATTTGAAGAGGATTTAATTACACTATTTTGTACCTAAAATTAGATGAATGAAGATCTGAGGAAGCCGAATCCGGTCACATTGATGTATTTTATGAATCGAACTTTCTGTACTAAGTTATTTAAGACGCTTTCATCTGATGTTTAATTAAAGTTCGATACTTCTACCTACTCGTATTACCAAGATATTTTTAACATACAATAGAAACCGCGTGCGAAGTGACGCCGCGACGTGATTCATCCATTTGTAGCGTTCAGAAACAAATATTGGTAAAAAATAAAAAAATAAATAAATACACTTCACGCCTTTTAATCCCAAAGCGGGGTAGGCAGAGGCACTTCCTAAGCAAGTGCCACGGTTCACCAAGCGTATTTAACCCAATGTGACAGGGTTACTTTAGTCTGTGTACCTATATAATTTTGGTATGTAAAAGTATTTGTCTGCTGTAGAAGGGGATCTTCCCGCAGAGACGCAATTTAAATCCAAATATGCTTACGTTTCCTTTAAGAAAAAGCGAGAGCAGAAAAGCCGCGCTCGGCTGTGTCTGACACTGCACACTAAAATACTAGTTTTAATTCGAGGCAGATGTCTTGACGCGATCTCGGCCTTTTTGGTGCCAAATGTCTTTGTAATGTATTCTGTAACGACTATTTAAAAGTTTCATTTGAACTGAACAAGTAATTTGCTGTTGAGCACTGATAGTCGTTAATAGTTTTATAGTAAGACTAATCTCTCCCCCCATTCTCCCCATATTTAATTAACAATATGAATGCGAAAGTCTGTAGTAATAATAATATGTAAGTAATTCAACGGTTTTTGACGTAACGTGGTGGAGTGACCACAAGCTATAGGTTATACCGAATTTAAAAAAAACTTTTTATGTTAAACGGTTTTATCGGAATAGAAAGGTGCGAGGGTCATGCCGAAAGAAATTAGATACTCAAAGTTACAGACTTTATTATTTATTACAGCTATCTATTTTTTCGAAGTATCAGTCATCAGTCTAAACCACTTGGAAAATACCGATGACCACTCTTCTTTAGACACCTCAGAAATTTCAGAATTATACACAGCCAGGGCAGCTTCTTTGTTCTCAAATCGCATTCCTTTTAATTTTTCTTTAATTTTGGGAAATAAGTAAAAATCGCAGGGGGCTAGGTCGGGGGAATATGGCGGGTAGTCACGTTTTATGAGCTGAAATAGTCAAGTGTCCTAGGAGAAGTGTGAGGGGCAGCGTTGTCGTGGTGCCAGAGCAGGTGCTAAGTTCTCTCTTGTCACACTAAGCTGACAGTACTCTCGGGGCACAAACTGTCACATACCATGCAGAGATAACTGTCCTTTGATCTTCTAGCACTATTGTAGCAAAATGTCCTGTGTTCCATATTTTAATTTATAAGCAAATAACTTACCTTTACAGTGGTGTATAACTGGCCAGTATCGATCAAATGACCATAGATCAAAAGACCATATTAACTTCTTTTGGCATGACTCTCGTATTCATGAAGATAATGTACTAAAAACTAAAAAAATAGTCATTGGGTATTGATGAGACATAAAAATAAAATCGTTGGGCGTATACATTAGGCATGATATTTAATTAAATAGGTAAGTAGTAGATGTTATATTAATTTATTAAGGTCACGCCACGCCCCACGATTTTATTTTTACATTTTTGTTTTCACTTTATTTGAACGAAACCTGTCTCGTGAACAAGTCAGCACAGACCCTGCAGCGGCATCTGAACTTCTCACTAAGAAATGTGTAGCAACATTCCTCAGTAGGTCGGACTTCACTTATTAAAATATCCCCGAGTCTAGACTTCACGAGAACTGATATCTAAATATTACAAAAGTTCTGCGAGAATATAAATAATGTTCAAGTAGCTACATAGTAAGTTTACTTTTAATATTAATATTTTATACAGACATTTTGTAAAAAAAAATATTCTTATACGGTATTTTATGGCAATCAATCGATGCCTTTGCCCACTGCCTAATGCCGCGTGCTCATAGATAACTACTACGGATAACTGGCAGACCACACAGATTTACTCAAAAACTCAACAATTATTGTTCACTGCTGCACTACATTGTAATACACACATCAAAAGTGTCTAGGGATCAATAACATTTTTAGCTCTAAAAAAATCTAATTTATTTAAATCAAATCTAACCTACCTAATTCCCCATGGCTGTATCAATGACTTATCACCACGTTTTGAATAAATTATGAATGAATTCAGTTTTTGTAAAATATATTCTTGATTGCAATCTTCTAAAATGTACTTGATCCCTAGACACTTTTGATGTGTGTACTCAGGTAGCGAAAACCCTGCACCGCGACAAACACCGGCCCTCCTTGTAATCGTCAACTGACGATACAAAGCCAGGATCATAAGTAACAAGCTACAGCCCTTGGGCGTGATCCCATTAGGGCGCGCTCACGCACCACCGCCGCCACCGCCGACGCCGGCAAACCTCATCAATAACTCGCCGCCAAGCTTCTGCCTTCCGCGGCGGATCCGCTAAACGCATTATGTATGTAGCGCACTGGGGCGGGCAGAGACGCACACTAATCAATTTAGTGGCTGCCATATGATGCTGTCGGACCGTAAACGCCGCTCGTAAACAGCTGTCGCAGCTGCACGGCCTTCCGGTTTCCAGTGCATGTATACAGTATGGGAACTATACTAGTAAAATCTCTGAAGATAGATGTTATCAAATATATTTTATATTTGACCGGATCATCCCTGACAATATTAATCCCAGCAATGGATGGCAAACACACTTGAATTTCAATGACATTTAGTTGACGTAGCGTCGATAATCAGACGGGCCCGTTGGTGTAGTGGTCAGCATACGCAGCAGAGGCAGACGCCTCTGCTGCGTAGGGTCGTGGGTTCGATTCCCACCGCTGGCAGGTATTTAGGTGATGAGCTTTTAAATACTTGTTGGATGTGTCTGGGTGTTTTATTTATACATATAAGTATGTATTTAAAGAAAAAAAAAGTATTTAAGTAAATATATCTCGTTGTCTGATTTCCATAACACAAGTGCTTTGGCTACTTAACATGGGATGAAGGCAATGTATGTGTTGTTGTAAAATATATATTAAAAAAAAAAAATAATGTGTCTAACAATGTGTTTAGATAACGTGAACTTCTTTTTTAAAGCAACTATGTAAATAGCAACGCTATGTTATTTACATGGATTATGGTGACTATACTTAACTGTTTTTTTTTAACAACGTAGTTTAAGTAATCATTATTACACACATAATATTTTTTTTCATCGTGAGTCCCCATCCTGTGCACAAAAGGGAAAGTGGGTGAGAATATTCCGGATTCTGTGCACAAACTTGAGATTTCAATATATGTTTACAATTTCGTTCACGGGAATAGAATGGGAGCTCAGAATAGTGGCATACAGGCATTATCATGTAATAGAATAGGGAATAAGGGATTACTTTTCCCGAATACTGTTTCCCACTTAATTATTGACACAACAATCAACTAAAAGTATAATCTAGAATATATTGGGTGAAATAATCATTATTATTAATATGTGATATAAGTGAGTAATAACAAATGTTCACTGGGAGCACTGTACATTATTACTTATGTTGATATTAAGTGTATAATATTCATATAAGTGTATTTTAAAAAAGACCGGTAAATCGGTCTCCATCGTAGACCACATCAATGCTTAACATCAGGCAGGATGGTGGTCACACGCTTGTTCAATGTGTTTTTTTAAAGTGGTTACTTAAACTAAGATATCGTTAATTGCAGTCCTGTATTAGACATGACCTGTAACAGTTTTGTAAAAAATGTTAAAATAAATAAACAAAAAATGAAGGGTCGGTATCTGACTATCTACATAGCAATATGACCCACACGAACTATTGACGACGTAGCAAACTGACTAGTCGTGATTTAGCCTAGGTCTTCTTTTTGACAATATCGCAAAAAATGTAGGTAACAAAATGACTACATCGCTTAAGTGTCCAGTTTATGTTTTGTTTAATGATTGTACAGTCAATTGAAACTACATAAATGAAACAAATGTTTTTTTAATAACTAAGCATACAGTAGGTACCAACTTAAAATACATTCTTAAATAACATACGGTATATAGATAATCTTAATTCTTATTTTTTTTACTTCAAGAAATTTTTGATTCGTACTATATTTTTCAAAAATTTCAACGGTCCAATTTCTTTTTGCTCAAGCTTTTGTGCTTCTTGCTGAAGTTTTTTCTCAAAAATGACATCTTTTTTTCCGATTTGAGGCTTGAAAAAAACTTCCACGGACCACCACATCTTGGAAGCGTGCTTCTCTTTTTAGATGGAATAGAAAATTGACCAAAGTTGGCTTTTGATGTAGTCGTACCACAATGCGTCGATGCCATGCCTCCAACGTATTGGTGGTTCTGTGCCTTTCTTTGCAGCAGGAAATTAGTGAGGGATTTTTTAACCACTGACGTTGAAAGTATTTTTCGAAGTCCTTTGTATTTTCACTAGACATTTTCTCCATAATCTCTTCCCATGCTTCAGGTATAAGCGATTCAGGCAAAAGTGGTAAATTTTTCACTAAAGTGACCATACGTCTACCTCCGGGCGCATCAGTCAAGCCAGTTTTAACAGCATTCTTTTCATCGCTTTCGTGAAGTGGAAAAAACACCCGGACAATTTGACTCCTGTGAAAACCTCTCTGCAAGCTGACTCTGAAGCTCCTAAACCTTAGGTACCTACCTAAGAACTTTGATTGTTATCAGGATTAATACGCTGTTGTATGAGACAAAAATAAAACAAAATTTTGTTTTAACTGTACTGGGATTATAATACCTACGTGGTCAAAGAATCTATGTAGTCATTTTGCTACCTACATTTTTTGCGATATTGTCAAAAAGAAGACCTAGGCTAAATCACGACTAGTCAGTTTGCTACGTCGTCAATAGTTCGTGTGGGTCATATTGCTATGTAGATAGTCAGATACCGACCCAAAATGAATACTTCTTATTCACATTTTACGTTTTTTTTTACTTTAATATTCAGATTTAAATATTTGTGTGTCCTTGATGACGATGATATTTACTAACTCGACTGTGAAGCCTCAAAACTTAAGCCTTGCCAAAAGCTTAATTCAACCTTCGTAGATCCTCGTTCAATGTGTATAATACAACAGTATCTCGGAAGTGCTCCGCGCTAGCAACCCAATGTGCAAAAAAGGCGAAATTCTCTGAATTTCCATTTCGGTACGTCAATACAGGATTCCGAAGCAGCAATTTCATTGAAACGTATCCCTCGTGAAGATTACCCGCCGAAGTTTTCTCTTAAACTGTATTCCAGTCCTGCACTGCGGCGGTATTACGTATCATCATCATCAGCCCATACCTGTCCACTGCTGGACATAGGCCTCTCCAATTGCACGCCACTGTGGTCTGTTTTCGGCTTCTCGCATCCAGCTTCTGCCAGCCATCTTGCGTATAATATCATCAGTCCACCTTGCCTGAGGGCGTCCTACACTCCGTTTGCCGAGACGCGGTCTCCACTCGAGAACTCGTTTTCCCGAACGGTCATTGGTTACGTATACCCTACCTTTAATTAAAAGAATGTAATATGCTAATTTGTTATTGTTGAACACGGAATAATTAACGCTAACGTCTGTACGGGGCTCAATCACATCCCAAAAACATAGCATATTGCGGTTTAATCCAATTTACTGTGTCACCGGAAATTCCAATTCGCGCCAGCGCCGCCACCGCCGCCGGGGACGTATTCTCATTGAGGGCTGCGATAGTGCCAAGATTACTGATAACAACCGTTTTATTAAGATTAATTGGTTGGAGCTACATTCTTCTCCCAACTACCTATAGTTGTATATAATAAAATTCTCGTGTCACAGTTTTCGTTGCCATACTCCTCCGAAACGGCTTTACCGATTTTCACCAAATTTTATATGCGTATTCAGTAGGTCTGAGAATCGGCTACTATCTATTTTTTATCCACCTGCCAGTTGTATTTCTCCCAATACACGGGGTACAAAGGCAACTTATTATGGCAAAACAAATGTTTGCCGGGACAGCTAGTAGTTGTATAAACACATGTATGTAAATCAATATAATTAAGATAGAGATACTTAAAGTGTATAAACGATTGCTATAACGACTAATATGAGCGCAGGGTTCTTGCTATTATTTTTTAACTTTGTTTTTCCTATCTCTATCACAGTGAACAGGACATAGTAAGCATAGTAAAATTGTGCTGTTGCGCAAAGAAGAATGGCTCGCATTGTTTTCACATTTAGGCTGGTAGGTGTTTGGTAACAGCCAACTATGATATGCAAAGCACCGCGCAGCGATCTATTTATGTGGTAATTTGTTCAATAGATAGGATTCCGGCCGAAGGGCATCAATGCACACAGCTGACGTGAATAGGAGCGTTGATTGGTGATCGATGCGAACAAACAACCATTATTCCAGATAATTTATTCTGACGTAGTGGCGATGAGCCGCCGACGAGTACCTGCTGGGCCAATCCGACTTCATTTCAATTAATCATCACTCGATCAAATTCTGCTTTCTAATCTGCGATCAATGTACATAAGCATTGGTATTATTCTCTTTGCCATTAATCGAATACCTATTTACTATGAATGTATATAGCTATAGGGCTAAGATGTTGTTCCAAAAACGCGACCGTAACAAATACAAACATCAAAAGTGTCTAGGGATCAAGAACATTATTCGAAAAAAAATCTAATTTATTTAAATCAAATCTAATCTTCTGGATTGGTCTCCTACCTAATTCCTCATGCCTGTATCAATGACTTATCA
>SJJU01072394.1:0-22457 GCA_012932125.1 Conopomorpha cramerella
TTTCGGATTACGTGCCAAAACGCAAAGTGCAAAACTCCAAGCACCCTGGCTGGTTTACTAGAGATCTGTTGCTTCTACTCAAAGAGAAGGATAAACTTAGGAAGAAAGTGCGTAAATTCAGCAATCCCCGTGACAAATACGAATATAGTATGGTCAGACAAAGGTGTGACAAACTCTTAAAACAATGCTATAAAAAGTATGTTGACAGTGTAGAAAGCAGTCTTAAAGAGAACCCTAAAGCGTTTTGGGCCTTCTTCAAACAAAAAAGGTCTTCTTTAAACAACATTTCATCCGAAATGCGAAACGACTCCGGTCTGATTGCTACTAGCGGCACAGAAATAGCAAATCTCTTCGCCACACAGTTCAGCTCTTATTATTCTAACGATAATTTTAGTGATTCGAACATTCATTGTAATGACCCCTATAATATAGAACCGCAAGACATAGAAACACTTGAACATGCTCTAGTTACAGAACAAACCGTTTTAAATCATCTGAAAACATTAAATATTTTCAAAAGCACAGGACCAGATAATATACCGCCTTTGTTCCTAAAGAGATGTGCCCCTGCGATAAGCCTACCGCTGACCAAACTTTTCAATGAATCACTAAGAAGTGGTAAGTTTCCTGATGCATGGAAAATCTCCCGCGTAGTACCTGTTCCCAAAAAGGGAGATGCGAGTCTAGTGGGAAACTATAGGCCAATTGCTATTCTCAGTGGCATATCTAAAGTATTTGAGTCGATTATTTGCCCCGTGTTAGAACACCATACTAAGAGGCACATTAGGACAGAACAACACGGTTTCCGATCAAATAAATCAATAACCACCAATCTTGTGTCATTCTTAACACCGATCTACGAACAGATGGATAAAGGGAGACAGACAGACGTAGTTTATACTGACTTTTCTAGTGCCTTTGAAAGTATTAGTCACCACCTGCTATGCAAAAAACTGTCTCTACAATACGGTATACGCGGAAAATTGCTAGAGTGGTTCGAATCATATCTGGAGAATCGTAAGCAGTCTGTAGTCGTTAACGGTTATGAATCAATCAGTTACGTTGCAGCCTCCGGGGTGCCACAAGGATCTCATCTCGGCCCAGTCTTGTTTTTGTTATTTATTAACGACATAACTTATTGCATCAAGCATAGTGAATGCTCCCTTTATGCTGATGACATGAAGATTTCCCGGTGTATCGAGTCATCATCTGATTCCCAGCTGCTGCAATCAGATATAGACAGCGTCAGCAATTGGTGTTCCATTTGATCGGAGAACAACACGGTCTGCGTAATGGATGCCGCCGACCGTGGTCAGTGTAGTCCCCACCATTCTCAACTGCAACCCGCCACTGCCGGGTTCGACAGAGGGCTCGGACACTTGCACTTCAACGGGCACGAGTACCACATCTACATCAAGTCTACCTGTTCGTTTTGAAAGCCATTGTAATCGACTCGGAATTAAACACCAAATATACAGTCCACTCTTTTATTCCTGAGCTCAACCAATGGTCCATCTCACCGTTGATCACGAATTGGGCGAGATTTCTCCGAGAAGAGGACAATTCGGGCCGCCATTGCAGGAGGACACGTGTGCTGCATCGTCGACGAAGAGCGGAGTCACATTGGGGATAAGTGAATAAGACGTTCTGTGAGTTCGTTCCAATTAATTCCTATCCCACATACCTAATTACCCTTACATCAATTTAGTAGTTTCTTTATATTTTTGTTTTCCGACTTCGCCAATATTTAGTTAGTGCAAGTGTCCCTTTTTGTGCAATAAATTAATCGCTGACGTCCATAATATTACATCCACATACATCAAACAAGTTATTGGTAGCTATCTAGATAGTAAGCAATTCCTTTGTCACCGCCATTACGCCGAGCACGTGGTGTCGCGGGCAAACGATTGCACGGAACATACCGGCTTACGCATATTCCAATAACAGTCATTATTACCTTGCATTACATTTATTTCATCGAGCTGTTCATCTAACTTTAAATACATCATTATTAAAGACATCTAATACATCAAATAATCATTATGTCATGTGAGGAAGGTACATTAATTAAAAGGAGGGCTACCATGAAGTCTAAATTAACCATATTTGACAATTTCATTAAATTATTATCGGGAACAGAGACGTTAACTACCATACAACGCATCGACCTTGAAGGCCGTCTAAGGAGATTCGATGTTTTATATGGGGAATTTGACCAATTACAGTCGGACATCGAAGTGCTGGCGGTCAACCCCGATGAGGCGTTCAAGGAACGTGCCGGGTTTGAGGAGCGTTACCACACCCTGGTGGCCCAGGCGCGCAGTCTTCTTGCTGCCAGTCGCAATCATCCCTATCCAGGATCTGCGGCGGGCTCGGATGACGGCAAGAGTACAGGTGGATCGCAACGCAATTTTATCCGTTTACCAAAAATAGATTTGCCTCAGTTTGGTGGTAGCTATGAGTGCTGGCTTGAATTTAGAGATACATTCATATCCCTTATTCATAACTGTGAAAGTATCGATAACATTAGCAAGTTTCACTATTTACGCGCATCGATAAAGGGCAGTGCACTAGAAATAATAAGAAATATTGATTTCAAAGGCGTTAATTACGATCTCGCTTGGAACTTGCTATGTGATCGGTACGATAACAGTCGCTTACTCATCGACAATCATGTCAGGGCCCTATTTAATGTGAAAGTGCTGAATAAAGAGTCCAGTTTTTCGTTACGTGGTCTTGTTGACGCCATTAATAAAAATCTCCGCGCACTTAAAACATTGAAAGAGCCCACGGACACTTGGGATACGCTAGTAGTTTTCATGATGGTGGAAAAATTGGACCCTTCTACATGCAGGAACTGGGAGGAATATCGAAACACGCTTAATACTTCCCCTTCATTACCACAATTTACTGCATTTCTTAACAATAGGGCTGATTTATTAGAAACTATAGAATCTAGGCATAGCGCTTCTCATCTTAGTCGCCATAACTCATCTAACACTTTCATAGTAACTAGTAATAATAATAACACACAAACAAACGATAATCCACACATACAACAAATAAAATATAAGAATAAAAAAACATATACACTCAAATGTATATTATGTACAAAGGATCATTTGCTACACAATTGCGAATCGTTTCGTGCATTATGCGCGGACGACCGATTAACGAGGGCCAAGGAATTTAAAGTTTGTTTAAATTGTTTGAGGTCTGGTCACATGACAAAGCAGTGCAGATTATCGCGTTGTAAATATTGCAACGGCCGGCATAATACGCTTTTACATGAAGCTATGTGTGAATCGCCTCCTTATCATGACGCAATACCATCTCCATCTGCTAATATAAACAGCATAGCCTTGCCCACTAACACTTCGCCAGGGAATAACATTGTTTTATCCAGTGGAACAAACGAACAGAATGCTACCTCTGTGTTTTTACTTTCCACAGCGATGGTGAAGGTGGTGAATGAAGACGGCATTGCACACGACGCACGAGTTCTTCTCGACAGCGGGAGTACAGCCAACTTCGTCACTCAGTCCTTCTGTGATACACTTCGTTTGTCCAGACGGAACGTCAGCTCCACGATCACGGGTATCAACAGTCAGTCCTGTAATAGTACACAGTCTTGCAGTCTAACAATACGGTCGACGCGCGGTGACTATCAGGCATCCATAGACTGCTACATATTGCCTCAGATCACTACAACATTACCTACGGCGTTAGTTGATATAAACAATATAGTTATACCTACACACGTCAACCTCGCAGACCCAACATTCCATATACCGTCCGTCGTCGATATACTTGTAGGGGCCGACGTATTTTGGCAAGTGTTAGGTAATAATTCGATTAATTTGGGGAAAAACAAACCGAAGTTACGAGAGACCAAATTAGGATGGGTAGTTTCTGGTTCAGTCCCATTATATCGGTCAAAAATAAAAAATACACAATATTGTAATTTCATACATACCGACACCGTAGACATGACAAGGTTTTGGGAGCTTGATACAGTCCCGTCAAAGCATTCCTTGTCTCAGGAAGAACGCGTTTGTGAGGATAGTTTTCGCGACAACACTCGCCGAGATGAAGACGGTCGATTTGTAGTTACAATGCCATTAAAAACTGACGCCTCCGTTCTAGGTAACTCTTACGCCATGGCAAAACGACGCTTCTTATCATTAGAAAAACGTTTTCTGCGCGATCCACTATACAGACAGCGATACATCAACTTTCTAGAGGAATACGAACATTTAGGGCACATGACACTTAACACTGCATCCAGAGTCACACACGAAAACAATTATTTTATTCCGCATCACGCCATAGTTCGAGAAACTAGTACGACTACAAAGTTGCGCGTTGTGTTTGATGCGTCTGCGGTGACATCTAGTGGCGTTTCCCTGAACGACATACAACTAATCGGCCCAACCGTTCAGGACGACCTTTACTCCATTTTAATGCGTTTTCGTCAGCACAAATATGTTGTCGTAGCGGACGTCGAGAAAATGTATAGGTCTATTAGGTTAAATGAAAATCAACGTTCACTTCAACAAATTATTTTTCGAAAGGATGTAAACCAACCCTTTAGGACATACACTTTAAACACATTGACATATGGCACTTCCTCCGCCCCTTATTTAGCAACCAAATGTCTTGTTAGTCTCGCGGAATTTACATCTAATAAGGCTGCTAGGACAGCAATCAAGCGAGACTTTTATGTTGATGATTTTCTATCAGGCGGCAACACAGTCGAAGATACAATAAGTTTGTGTGAGGAAGTTAGTTCCGCATTAGCCGCGGCAAAATTGAACTTAAGAAAATGGAAGTCTAATAGTCATGAAATACTTGAACATGTTACCGGTGACACAAACCGGTTTTGTGATCAGCTGGACATGAGTATAGACACTATGTCAGCAAAAACATTAGGCTTACTGTGGAATTGCAAATCAGACTATTTTTCGTTTGCAATTAATTTATTTAATAATAGACCAGTGACAAAACGTCATATTTTATCAGTGATTAGTCAGGTATTTGACCCGCTGGGACTAGTAGGTCCGTGTATAGTCGAGGCAAAGTTAGTTATGCAGCGTCTGTGGATGGAACAATGCGACTGGGATAGTACAGTTCCCTCTGACATCGAAAGCAGTTGGTTGACCTTTGTTTCGGCTCTTCCTAGCCTTAATCGTTTGCGTATTCCGCGGTGGGTAATATGCGAGAGTGCCAGCATACATGAAGTGCATATTTTTACCGACGCATCGGAAAGGGCGTATGGGGCATGCGTGTACGTCAAATCTTCTAACGTAGACGGCACTTCTAGTAGGGTGCAATTACTAACCTCAAAAAACCGTGTCGCTCCCATTAAACCCACCACAATTCCTCGGCTCGAGTTGTGCGGCGCGTTACTAGGCACAAGACTGTGTACTAAAGTGCTTGACTCACTGACTGTTTCCGTAGACAAATGTTACTTTTGGTGCGATTCAACAATTGTCTTAGCGTGGCTATCTACACCTCCGCAACAACTAAAGCCTTTCGTACGAAACCGCGTTGATGAAATTCAAGAAAGTACATCAAATCATACGTGGAGCTACGTTCCGTCAAAGGACAATCCGGCAGACATTGTTTCCCGCGGGATAAAAGCTGACCTAATTGGTGATTGCTCTCTGTGGTGGTCTGGGCCACAATTCTTACAAGCTCCGAAAAGTTGTTGGCCAAAAATGCCAAACGAGCAAGTGAAACAATGCTTACCGGACATAATACACGCACACGTTGCATCAACAACTGACACAGACACTTCGTTAAATAACAACAATACATCAAATAAGACTTCAATTAACGAAAACGTGATACAATCTATTATCAACAAATATTCAAATTTACAAAAAACACAAAGAGTGGTAGCTTATATATACAGATTCATACACAACCTACGAAATAGGAATAGCAAAATAGGCGGAACACTTTCGTGTGACGACCTCAACAATGGTCTAACAATTATACTGCGCAATGTACAATTAGAGATGTTCCCCATTGAATACGAGTACCTAGCACAAAACAAACCATTGCCTCGCAAAAATAGACTGATATCGTTGACTCCGTTCATCGATAGCGTAGGGCTTATTCGTGTAGGCGGAAGGCTTGATAATTCGCCATATAAATTTAATATTAAGCATCCCGTTTTGATTTGCAGTAAACATCGTGTAACTGTCTTGATATTCGAAATGCTACACAAACAAATGGACCATGCAGGCCCCCAGTTACTTTTAGCTACGGTGCGTCAAAACTACTGGCCTCTAGCAGGTAGGAATCTTGCCAAGTCTGTTTGCAGGAAATGCATAAGATGTTTAGTTAAGGCTAGGGGTGTTCAACCAATTATGTGTCAGTTACCTGCAGTTAGGTCCTCTTTAGAGTACCCATTTCTTCACTCAAGCGTGGATTATGCCGGGCCAGTACTCATAGCTGACCGCAAAGGGAGGGGATGTAAACTGATAAAGTGCTACATCTGTATTTTTGTCTGTCTAGCAGTTAAAGCTGTGCATCTCGAGCTCGTCACCGACCTGTCTAAGGAGGGTTATATGGCTGCACTCAATTGGTTTGTGGCACGTCGAGGAAAACCACAAAGCATTCAGTCCGACAACGGGACAAACCTTGTTGGTGCTGATAACGAACTACAGCGATTTCTCGAAAGTAGTAACCTTACATTTGACATAGCTCAGAAAGGAATAGACTTCTCTTTTGTTCCTCCATATTCCCCACATTTCAATGGCATCGCTGAAGCCGCGGTGAAGTCAACAAAGTATCATCTTCGTAGGTTGTTAGCGTTGACTCACTTTACATACGAGGAAATGACTACTTGCTTAACTCAAATATAGGCCGTGTTAAATTCACGCCCCCTCACTCCATTGTCCTCCGATCCCTTAGATTATTCTGCCCTTACTCCTTCCCATTTTCTAATTGGTCGACCACTCACGTCGGTTCCTTATCCTCAGGTGCTCGACGCTAACATTCATCGACTGGATCGATTACAAAGGATCGAGTACATACGGCAGCACTTCTGGAGCAGATATAATACCGAGTACATTTCTCTGCTTCAGCAGAAGACGAAGTGGTTCACATCTACAGGCGATTCACTGGCTGAGGGAGGTTTGGTGCTCATCCGAGACAAGACTTTGCCGCCGCTGCTGTGGCTTCTCGGGCGCATCACCAAGGTTTTCCCGGGCGCTGATGGCATCACTCGCGTCGCCGAGATGAAGACCAGAAAGGGGGTGATGACGAGAACTTTTAAGGACATCTGTCCTCTACCTCTTCATTGAAGAGAAACCTTCAAGGCGGGGAGGATGTCGGAGACACACGGTCTGCGTGTAATGGATCGCGCGGACCGTGGTAGGTGGGAGTCCCCCACCATCTCAACTGCACCCCGCCACTGCCGGGTTCGACAGAGGGCTCGGCACACTTGCACTTCAACGGGCACGAGTACCACATCTACATCAAGTCTAACTGTTCATTTTGAAAGCCATTGTAATCGACTCGGAATTAAACACCAACTATACAGTCCACTCTTTTATTCCTGAGCTCAACAATTATTATTAAATCATACTTCGCCCGTTTAAGCGCCGCGAACAAGAAAATATATCCCAACGTTCACCCGCCGACGTCTCGCCAACTTCCGCTGAAAAACGTCCAGCTATTGCCCCGCGATTCGCCGACGAATACGAAAATGATTATTGTTCCCTTGTTTCCGAAGCATCCCGTTGCCTCGAAAATATTAATAAAATAATTAGCGACCAGTCAACGCGTTTAACAATTAACCATAAATCGGCAATTATGGATTTAACCCAAAAAGTTACCGGAATCGTCTCGCGCCTAGCCATCAAATCGTCAGTAAACGAAACGAAATTAGCCAAAGCTGAACGCGACCTTTTAATCTGCTCAAAAATAACAGCTGCGGGTCCTGCTAGTCAACCTAGCTATAGCTATGCAGACACCCTAAACCTACGTCTGCCAAAGAGAGCAGAACCCGTAGCCGCGCGTAACCCGGCACCGTGCCTCATCGCGTACCCTACTCCGGAATGTTCGGAAACAATAAAAACGTCATCAGCTACCAAACAGGCCTTAAAAACTGCATTAAAACCATCGGACGGTTTTCAAATAGTGGGCTTAAAAAAACCCGCAAACGCCGGCGTTGTACTTCGCGTCTCAAGTCAAAGCCAAATTAAAAAACTACAGGCCGTCGACGCGATTAAACAGGTAGGTCTCCGTCTTGAAAAACCAAAGGGTAGGAAGCCGCGAATTTTAGTCAAAGATGTACCGGCACATCTAACGGACTCCCAATTCTTAGAATGCTTATACGCGCAAAATATAAAAGGGGGCATGCCTATAACCGCGGCTGATTTCTGTAAACAAACAAGAATAGTGCGCCGTCGCCGGGGTGATAACAACACAAACTGGGTAGGTATAGAAATCGAACCTAGTGTCCGGAAACACCTAATTCTAAAAGACAAAATATTTATCGAATATGGGTCTTGCCGCTTTATCGACGATATAGAAATAGTTAGGTGTAGGAAATGCCAACAATACGGTCACGTTCAAAAGTTTTGTACCGAAATAAACCCTACGTGTGGTCATTGCGCCGAATCTCACGACACTAAGGCATGCCCCAACTTTACCAAATCTACTTTTAAACTGTGCTGCGCGCCGTGTAAAAGATATAAAAAAACACACGATCATAGCGTAGGTTCGCCAGAATGTACAACCTATAAATTTAAAATTGAACAGTTAGTTTTAAATACTATATATTATGATGGCTAGTTTAGTAATAGGACAGCTAAATTTACATAATTACGTAACAGCAACAAATGAGTTAGACCGCCTTATAGTCGAACATAAATTAGACGTAGTTTTAATACAGGAACAATATCAGCGATCTCTTAGTCACAATAAAGTTATCCAGCTAAATAAACAATCACGTGCGGGTATATACGTTTGCACTAAGTCCAAGAATATAGCTGTAACGTCTTTAACACACTTAAACACCACTCATTGTGCCGTCGCGGAAATCACCATCTCTTCGCGTAGGATTTATGTAATTAGCTGCTACTTTCAGTATTCGCACACGGCTGACCCTTACATACATCAGCTTAGAAATATCCTCCAAGCGTTGCGAGGGAGGAGGGTTATCATCGGGGCTGACGTTAACGCCTCTTCACCGCTTTGGTACGGAAGACTTCGGCCATCCGATGCCGTCCGTAGGAAAGCGGTGGAGGAATTCATTGCGGAGATGAACCTTGTCATTCACAATACTCCCCAAGCACCACCTACTTATTCTAGCTCGACTGGCGAATCCAGTATAGATCTTACTTTAACTAGTGGCAATGTTCACTTACTAGATTGGACGGTACACCCCGAAGCTTCGTGTAGTGACCATCGGCTGATAGGGTATGGGGTTTCTCTTGGTTTGACAAGCTGTACACCGGAGTATCTAGACTACACCTATAGAGTACGGGCCCAGGACTTAGATTTTTTCAGTAATTTATTTAGTTGTAATTCTAACGATTTTGATAATAATAACTTAAGTGCTTCGGGGTGTGCTGAAGCTCTGACAAATAATTTTATCTACTGTGCCGATGTTGCCTTTGGGCGTAGAGAGGTAACCCGAACACGTAGATGTGAGTGGGGGAATAATCTTTTAGTTAGACTACGTAGGGTGCTCAGATCCGCGAGGAGAAAACTTAATCTAATAAAAAAACGACAAATTACCGACGATAGATACAACGCCGCGCTCACCGCTCTGCGTGTTGCTAGGTCGCACTACCGAGCGGCAGTTGAAAGGTCCAAACGTAATTTACTTCAATCTGTTGTAGCTCGGTTTGAAAAAGAAGGCCCATGGTCACCTATTTATCAGGAATATAAAGCAAATAAAAAAATTGAGTTAGCGTATTTCTCTAACATCCAGTCGGGTACTACGCATTCGCTGAGCATCAGCGAGACTGCAAACACAATCCTGAACACCTTGTTACCCGACGACGACACAACAAACGATAATGACCTGCACAAATTGATAAGGGAATGCGCTAATTCATTACCAAATACTTCACACTCCGCGTTACCAACAATAACAGATTTTTTGAACATTGTAAAAACACTACCTAGGAACAAAGCCGCGGGAGAAGACAAAATTTCAAACACAATGATAAAAGCCGCCGATAAAACTTCGGCGGCAAAGTCAAATCACACACGACAACATATTATTCATTAACGATTGCATAGCGGAGGGCGTCTTCCTGGCAGTATTGGGGCTTATCGTCGGAGCGTTAGCTAAGCTCATCACCTAAAGCCGGGAAGGACAAGAACCACCAACGACCCAAGTACTGTGCTTTATACAGAATTATTAAACTCATCTTTGCTCATCAGACGCAGACAAGCTGCTCAGAAATGACTCGTTTCATTACCGTTTACTGGGCGTTTATAACACGGGGCGGAGTCTCCTTCCATGAACAGCAGTTTGGCTTCACTGAAGGTAAATCGACGATCGACGCGGCAATCTCGGTGAGACGTCAAGTAGAACAAAGTAAGTCAAAATACGTTTTAGGTATTTTTCTCGATATCGCAGGCGCGTTCGACAATTTATGGTGGCCAATATTGTTAATCAAATTAAAAAACCGGGGCTGTTACAAAAATATATATTCACTTTTAATTTCGTACTTTGAACATGGGTCTACTAAAATAAAATTCGGAAGCAACTATTGTCAAAAAGCGCTTACACGTGGATGTTCGCAGGGTTCAGTCATCTCGCCTTATATGTGGAATATAGGGTTTGATGACTTCCTGGAGACACCGTTACCACCCTGGGTGTTCTCTGACCGGATACGCAGATGATGGTTTGCTCTTAATACAAGGTAACACGCGCCGTCAACTAGAATCAGCAGCCGATATAAGTTTAAAGAGAATCCCGGACTGGGGAGAACGTAATAAACTCAATTTCGCGCCAACAAAGACCTTTCAACTCATACTTAAGGGAAGCCTTAAGGTCCCGCCCTCAGTCAAATTTAAAAATATTAGAATTAGTTCTCGGAACACTGTACGCTATTTAGGACTTATATTAGAAAAAAATTTTAGCTTCCTCGAACATATTAAACAAATCGGTGAAAAAGCAAAAACAAATTTCATGGCAATATCTAATATATCGCTCCCGACGTGGGAGATAAAATTTCGTAATCTTAAATTAATTTATGTCGCAACTTACTTAGGGACCATTACCTACGGCGCCGCGGCTTGGGCTGATAGAACCTTTATTTGGGAGGCTCGTCGTAAACTCCTTCAGAGTCAACGGTTGGCACTTATTTTCCTCTGTAAGGCTTATAGAACCGTCAGCACAGACGCCTTCCCAGTACTGGCTGGGGTGCTACCCGTTGACCTTGAAATACAACGTAGAGCATCTCTGTTCTACAGCTCCAAAGAAATCCCTAAACCAGACTTCGTTCAACAAAGAAACACGCGTAACATTAAAGAACTTTTCAAAGCTCCTAAATTAGTTCAAAATAACATTATTTCGGAATGGCAAAAACGATGGGACTCTACGACCAAAGGAAGACATCTGTATCAGTTTTTTCCTTCAGTAGTAGATAGATTACAAAAAACTTGGATAGAAATAGATCATTTTGTAGCCCAATTTTTAACTAGACATGGAAATTTCAAACAAAAACTTCACTCAATGACATTAGTTCCTTCGCCTTACTGCGAATGTTCTAATATTAACAATAACGTTGATCAAACAGCTCCCCATATCCTCTGGGAATGTGAGCTTTGGACTGAAGAGCGTAATTTAATGTTAAATGGCCTGATAGACTTATCTGGGCCCGTATATTATCCGGACCTTGTCAAAAACTTGAGGAACTACCGCGCTTTTAGACGATTTACTGAACAGTATTATTGGAAAAAATAATAAATAACTGATAGGGCCTTAGCAGTAGGTTAGAACGTCAGCCCCGCTAGGCTTTTAGTCCTCCGCATTCACCCGTGGTGCTCTCCCGAACGGCAACTTGTGCCTCGATTGTAATAATGCTGTCTCCCACTATTTAGGTTAGGGAAGTCAAAAAAAAAAAAACATATGTATGCATTGCAATGCAGCGCATATATGTATTTTTTCTTCTTATATCTATACCGTCTTTAGTTTAATAACTATGTGGGATCCAAGACAGAAGGCTAGGCCCCCCCGGGATCTAGCCCAGTCGTCATTGATTGAGCTCTTGTCTATTCTGGATGCCGCTGTAGATCCTGGCTCTAACAGGAATCACAGTGGTGGGAAAGTGGGTGGGAATATCCCGGAAATGTTATGTAATGCTTCTCTAGACTCTAATGAATAGGGATATTTCAGCGGGTGTCAATAATCCAGGAATCTCCAGATCAAGATCTATACTGCGTGTAAAAGGACCCCGAGCAATGGTCTTAGAAACGTTGTTGGGCTCGTCAATATGCACAACTTTTACTTTGACGACAATGCGGGTAGGTAACGGCAAAACAATTTTTAATCTCTATACAAAACAGACAAATTTTTGCATCGGGATATTATATGCATATTATGTGCATACCGCCAGAATGTGGAACGACTTGCCGGAGTCTGTGTTTCCTGCGCAGTACAGTCTGAAAGTCTTCAAGTCGCGGGTGAATAGGTACCTACTGAACAAGTGTGCTCCATCGTAGACCACATCGCTGCTTAACAGGTAGGATGGTGCTCAAACGCTTGTTCATAGTGATTAAAAAAATATATATTTTAATTTTCCCACATTGTCGCCATAGTAAAAGCTGTTCATATTGACGAGCACAACAACGTTTCTAAGACCATTGCTCGGGGTCCTTTTACACTCTGTAGATGTGACCCCAACCCGCACACAACTAATCCCTCAACAGAATACTAAAGTAACTATCGAACCGAACCGGATACGGTCATCCTAGAAACAGAATTTCCTAGAAATTAGCAAGAAGCTAATAGGTAGTCCTTAATTATTACTCGAAGGTTTAATGACCTCGAAGTTACCAGTTCCCTAAGAACTCTGTTCTCTCCACAAGGGATTACATTTTTACGTGGAAATCTCGGTATCGCAAAAAACCCGTAAAGTTTTATGACAAATGAAATGTGCACTAAGCTTTCAGGGAAGGCTCTCACTCACTGAGCAATTTTGTAATAAAAATACTGGCATAAATTAACAAAAAAGAAAATTAATTAAAAAGATACAATTACACTTAGAGAAACAAATGCCCGAAAGTAATTTGGTTGTTAAATAAAGTTCAAGATTAACTTTTATGTGTCTAATAAAGTTTATGTAACTATGACCACCCACTCTTTGGGATTAATGGTTTCTGAGGGTCTTCAAGTTGCGGGTGAATACCTATCTAATAAACAAGTGTGCTCCATCCTAGACTACATCGCTGCTTAACATCGGACAGGATGGTGGCCAAACGCTCGTTCGTTGTGTGTAAAAAAATGGGCGAGATCTTCAAAAGAAAAATCTTTGTAACTCATCATCATGTGAGCCCACTGTGCTGACGTCCAGTACTGGACATAGGCCTACTCCAATGCGCGCCACGGCTATGGGAAATGTCATGAATGTGGTGATAAGTCCTTGATACAGTCATGATGTATTAGGTAGGAGACCAATCCAGAAGATTAGATTTGATTTAAATAAATTAGTTTTTTTTTAGAGCTAAAAATGTTCTTGATCCCTAGACACTTTTGATGTGTGTAGTTTGTCGTTAACATTCGAGTTTATACTTCAACCAGTCACCTCTACGATTTCTAAAGTTCACTTCAATTGGATTAATCATCATTTAACACTTGATGCAGCGGACAAATATGGGCTGATGAGGATGATGATGATGAATCACTAAATATAAATACTTTACAACAACACACACATTGCCTTTATCACATGTTAAGTAGACAAGTGTTATGGAATTCAGACAACAAAATTTATTTATATTTTTTCTTATAAATACATACGTATATAAATAAAACACTTAGATACGTCCAAAAAGTACTTAAAAGCTTATCACCTAAGTACCTGTCAGTGGGAATCGAACACACGACCCTGCTTAGTAGAGGCAGACATGCTGACCACTACACCAACGGGCCCGTCAATATGATTTCCTTACCATCAAAATCGGCTCATAAACTTTACTGACGAAGTTATCCGCGCACAAACATAAAAAGCATAATAATATATAATTGAATTGAGCCTTTGACAATCTTCTATAAAGTCGCTCAAATATAAGTTAAAAGTTAGCAATTTAACTCAAAAACTTTTACCGGAAGCCTCGATTACAAAAACTTTCGCTTAGGAAGAAGCAGCGAAGTCTATACCTAAATAAAATTATTTCTCTATTCCGAGTAGCCAATAAAATGCCTTTCAAAGATAAAAGCAATAATATTACATTTTATTTATTTGAACCAAGTGACTGTGGTCCAGTTGGTCGGATACTTGACTTATAACCGGGAGGTCGCGGGTTCGAGTTCGGCTACTGGACGTATACCAATGGGATTCTTTTTCAGAGCAGACATTTTGAATAAATTATAAATGAATTCTGTTTTTGTAAAATATATTCATGATTGCAATCTTCTTAAATGTACTTGATCCCTAGACACTTTTGATGTGTGTGTTAAAAATCTATATAATGAAAATAATATAGGTAGGTAGGTAGGTTAAGAGCGTCTGTGGTCCAGTTGGTCGATACTTGACTTGTAACCGGGAGGTCCCGGGTTCGAGTCCGGCTACTGGACGTGTACCAATGGGACTCTTTTTCAGAGCCTATGTACGCAAGGCAACGCTCGTACGGTGAAGGACAGCATCGTGATGAAACCCGCACACCACAAGGTGTGTGAACCCTATAACGGCGATGGGCCCACCCCCTGTCACGTTGGGTTAAATACGCTTGGTGAACCGTGGGTATTTGTTTTAGCAAGTGCCTCCGCCTACACCGATTTGGGTTTAAAAGGCGTGAAGTGTATTTATTTTTCATTTTTTTCTGAAAACACTACATCAACAAAACCTTATCTAATGATTTTCTAGTAAACAGGAGCTTGCAATAGTAATTTTCAA
Source organism: Conopomorpha cramerella (assembly GCA_012932125.1). NCBI lineage: Eukaryota > Metazoa > Arthropoda > Insecta > Lepidoptera > Gracillariidae > Conopomorpha > Conopomorpha cramerella. The sequence goes on from SJJU01072394.1 coordinate 15,096, forward strand.
GTCACTGGGGTGAATAGGCACCTACTGAACAAGTGTGCTCCATCGTAGACCACATCGCTGCGTAACATCAGGCAGGATGGTGGTCAAACGTTTGTTCATAGTGATAAAAAAAAGCTTCAACTAAAAAAGTGGCTAGGACCAAGGTTTTGCCACGCAATTTTCGCTCTTATTTTTAAAATGAGATATTTTACGGTTTCACTTGTTGACTTAGAAATTATGTTGAAGAGAAGTCCTACATATATGTAAGCATTCTATAGACAGTGTATCGATTTCTGTACATGGCTTTTAAAATATTAGAGACCTACATATATATAGTATTCTATAGACAGTGTATCGATTTCTCTACATGGCTTTTACAATATTAGAAAGTACATACGTCATCGTAATGACGTTCATTATGTACAGTTGGCCACGAAAATGGACTAGCACCCCTAGCACAGGACTCCAAGAAATATAACGCGCTGCGATTTGTCGCGCGCAATGTGACAAAACAGCCAATGAGAGCGCGCGTTTGTTCTATTATAGTACTCATACATTTTATTCTCTTTTAAGTACTCGTCTGAGTAGAGGTCACCCCAGAAGGACATACATTGTACTCGAAACCGAATGTATGAAAAGATGTATGAATGTAGATGATGAAAAAGGGGTACGACAGGACAAATGGAGATCTGTAGTCTCTGCCTAACCCTCTGGGAGACAGCCGTGAAGTGTATGTATGTATTTGTTATATTTCGTGTCTTTAAGAGTCCCATTGGTACACATCCTGCAGCCGGTCTGGAACCAGCGACCTCCACGTTACAAGTCAAGTATCCGCACAACTGGACGACAAACTCTCGAGAATCGCATATTTGCGAGTAGATTCGCCTCAAATGGTTCTCTTTTTATTGTCCTTGTTAGTGAAATACAATCTTGTGTTATTTTTCTTCCGACTAGAGAGAAGCGTGCTCGCACACATAATACCGAAAATGTTTATGTTTATCTCGAGCGACTCTACACTGTAAGATCATTGCACACGCGCAATAGAAAATGAGAGATGGCAATTCGAGTGGCAGGAGGTGGCCCAAATCAGAGAGGAGGGGAAGACTTGGGGGGAGGACTTTCACAGTCAGGCTTCGTCAAAAAAAAATATCGAATGAAGTCTATGTATTCATGCTAATCATACTGACCACTAGTTTATGCCGGCAGTCAGTTAACCCTAATAAATTGTTACGGGAAAGTATTTTAACTCGTTTAACAATTGTGTACTTTTGCAAAGGGAATTTTAACCCTTACGTGGCTGGTCTCCAGCGGGATAACAACAAGTTTCGTCCGGCAACACGTTGCTGACAGATGCCCTGTTGTTTTGAACTGTTAACAAATTCAAATGACTAATGTTGTAAAGTCAATTAACGTATACTGCGTGGAAATAGACCTCGAGAAACGTTTTTTGCTTTGATAAAGCTACGAGCGTTAGCAACTGCGGTCCAGTTGGTAGGATCGTTGGCTTGTAACTGGGAGGTCCCGGGTTCGAGTCCGGCTGCTGGACGTTTACCAATGGGACTCTGTTTCAGAGCCTGTGTACGCAACGCAACGCTCGTACGGTGAAGGACAACATTGTGATGAAACCCGCACACCACTTATAGGTCTGTGACCCCAATAACGGTAATGGGCTCATCCCCTGTCACGTTGGGTTAAATACGCTTGGTGAACCGTGGGTATTTGCTTTAGCAAGTGCCTCTCTGCCTATACCGATTTGGGATTAAAAGGCGTATTAAGTGTTTTTTATTTTATTTTTTTACTTTCCATATTTTAATATAAATAACGCTTACAGCTCGCAACCCACACACTTTATTGTATAACTTAACCTAACAATATTTATAATAATCTATACAACTAAAACAAAATAACAAACACAAAATTACGTGCTTAAAAAAAGAAAAAAAACAAAAACAAACATTTGACTTAAAATTTTGAGGGACGTTTTTTATAGTCACACAGTAACCTGGTTAGGTCATAAATATGTCGGAATCCGGACACTGAGTTAAGAACTTATTATTTTTTTTAAAATAGCCCTAGTTATTTTTTCCTCAAAGTTATTATGATTTCACAGTAACTTATTTTTTACTCAAATGGTACTTCTTCACATCCTGTGACCTTGAACCGGCGATCCCTTGATCTCTAGTCAGATACTTTACCCTAAGCCTACCCAACTCAATCTCGTGCCAAGATGTTTGTTATCACGTTCGAAAGAAATTTATAGGTCGATTCCCACGGGACCGGGAAAACTGAATTTTGCAAGAGTAATAGCCGTAGAACCGATGACCGTAGGGACCGAGAAAACGAGTTCTCGAATGGAGACCGCGTCTCGGCAAATGGAGTGTAGGACGCCCTCAGGCAAGGTGGACTGATGATATACGCAAGATGGCTGGCGGAAGCTGGATGCGAGAAGCCGAAAACAGATCACAGTGGCGTGCAATTGGAGAGGCCTATGTCCAGCAGTGGACAGGTATGGGCTGATAATGATAATTATGATATTATCTGCATATTTTTTTCTATTGTGTCATACAAAGTAGATACACACATCAAAAGTGTCTAAGGATCAAGAACATTTTTAGCTCTAAAGACAAATCTAATTTATTTAAATAGAATCTAATATTCTGAAGTCTGCCTGTATCAATGACTTATCACCACATTTTGAATAAATTATGAATGAATTCAGTTTCTCTAAAATATATTCTAGATTGCAATCTTCTATAATGTACTTGATCCCTAGACACTTTTGATGTTTGTATAAGATTTAATGAGCTCTACATATTTATGTGAGCCTTGTTAGGGCATTGCACACCCAGCACGTCAGCTCCAATCACCATATTCCGAATAATATGACGTCCAGATTGTTATCAAACCTTTTTCTGTCAAAAGGCTGAATTAATAACTTCGATGATATTACATTCATACATCAAATGTGCCATCCTCACTCAGAAAGTAAGCTCGGATCAGCTCGCGCGTGATTGGTCGCCTTATAAATCGTTCCCGATAGGCATCGGACAGCAATGTTCTCTCCCGATATTATTTTTATCTACTCAACGTTTTATTAAAAAAGAAATATTAAAGCGGATGTTCATTATACAGCGTGCGGTATTTAAAACGAGAAAAAATCTAACGTTTATTATTTTTTCATGTTCATTTTCATTTATTGCTCTTTTGTTGTGCAGGTGTTATCTATAGGTACTGAGTGTAAAAAAACCCCGAGAGATGCTCTTAGAAACGTTGTTGGGCTCGACTATTTGAACAAGTGTGCTCCATCGTAGACCACATCGCTGCTTTACATCACGAAGGATGGAGGTCAAACGCTTGTTCATAATGATAATTCCATATATCGTGCACGCAAATACACACATCAAAAGTGTCTAGGGATCAAGAACATTTTTAGCTCTAAAAATAATCTAATTTATGTAAATCAAATCTAATCTTCTGGATTGGTCTCCTACCTAATTCCCCATGCCTGTATCAATGACTTATCACCACATTTTCAATAAATTATGAATGAATTCAGTTTTTGTAAAATATATTCTTGATTGCAATCTTCTAAAATGTCCTTGATCCCTAGACACTTTTGATGTGTGTAATTTGCTTGATATTTCTTTGCAATCCGCATACCGTGATGCTAGGTAGGTAGTAGATAGGTTTTTTTTTAAATATGTACGTACATACTATGTAAGTGTATCAGTATCTGGCACCCTCCCAGTATCCTAGTTTACGTTGTGACCGAGTTTGAGATGTTAAAGAGATGACCGGACCACCTTGCCGGAGATCCTCACTTTCCCAATCCCCATGGACGTGGAAGGCTGGCGTGCATTGGCGAAGAAATACAGACAACGCTTTTGGGGGGGCTTATGTCCAGGACGTTAGTGGACTTTCATGATGTTGATTCTGATGAATATCTGGCCTTCACAGAACTATCCTACATCATTTTTTGATGAAACGCGCACAGACATTATAACTCAATATTGTTCACCGGGTATACTCGTGACCACGACGCATGCAGCTGCGTCGAAACGTCGAGTAAAATAACAAAGGTTAGCTCGAGCTTGTCTTTGATTATATTCGCGCCTATACATATACCCGGTGAACAATATTGTGTTATGATGATGATGACAGATTCTACACACAACGATTATATTATTATCCCTTTCTTCACCCCTAAAGTATCTAAATATATAAAAGCAAAAGCTGACTGACTGACATATCAACGCACAGTCCAAACGGTTAAACGCAGATACATGAAAATTGGTACGGACGTAGTTTAGGTAACATAGGGGTGCACTAAGAAAGGAATTCGTAAAATTCCCAAGGGAACAGGAATAAACGGGAAAATTATTATGTATGAAATATCTAAACTGCTCAAGTCAGACGCTTGAAATTTGGGATGCAGGTACTACTAGACTACGCGAATAAACTCGCGGGGCGCCTACTAGTTAATAATATTTGTTTTTCAACGGAAATATCTACGTCTATAAAGTCTCTCTAAAGTTTTACAACGATTACAAATTGAACTGAGCTCTCCAGAATACCTCCCGAGGGTTCCCGCAAACTCGCCTCATTCCACTAATTGAACAGTAAACAGTAGCCAAAATTGTATCCCAGGCTGGGCACGAATTAGAAAAAAAGAAAGCAAACGAATAAAAAAAAACGTTGAATCTAATTTACAGATACAATTTTGTTAAGGCAGATTTATGCTTTTGTTTTTCAGTGTCTGGGACAATCGCTAAAATGTGTACAAGTGGACATTAACTCTTTCCCGGACAGTAAATGCTTATGGGCGTCATAACAATAAAACATCTATTGTGACTATTTTACAGTCTGCAAATATGTTAATAGACATATTGTTCATATCTATATATAAAAGAAAGTCGTGTTAGTTACACTATTTATAAATTAAGAACGGCTGGTTGGTGGGGAGGTAGCTTAGAACCGGGAGACGGACATAGGATACTTTTTACCCCGATCCTGTTGGTTGCGTCGCTATACAGAGGGCGTTATAGTTTGTATAAGAACTGAAATTACGCGAATGAAATCGCGGGGCGTCCACTATTAAAAGAATAAAAGAAAGTCGTGTTAGTTACACTATTTATAAATCAAGAACGGATGAACCTATTAGGCTGAAAATGTATGAGGAGGTATCTTAAGATCAGGAGAAGGACATAGGATACTTTTTATCCCGTTCCTGTGGGATGCGCCGTGACGTAGAGGGTGTTATAGTTCCTATGGAATACTGAAACTACGCGAGTGAAAACGCGGGGCGTCGACTAGAAGTCTATATTGAATATTTTTATTATATAAAAATGAATTGATGTTCGTTAGTCTCGGTAAAACTCGAGAACGGCCGGACCGCTTTGGCTAATTTTGGCCTTGAATTACACGTGGAATTCCTTGGAAGGTTTAAAAGGTCTATTTCTTCCAATACACGGGGTACAAAAGCGACTTCCTATGGCAAAATAAATGTTTGTCGAGACAACTAGTATAATACGCGACAAATAATATAAAAATGTATACTATAATAATGATACATACACTTCACGCCTGTCTTCCAGAGGGGTAGGCAGAGACTACAGATCTCCATTTGTCACTGTCCTGACATACCCCTTTCGCTTCATCTACATTCATACACCTTTTCATACATGACCTCCGGTTTCGAGTACTTTTCACGCCACCTTCGGTCAGGACATACTTATAAAAACTTCTCTGTTTATTTACCACAATAATGCTGTCACGAAGAAAAATTTTCATGGGATTATGTTCTTTATTAATGACTGAGACTCAGTATCACTTAAGGATCATTATTCTTCGCACAAAGCCAAGAACTTTGCCCTGTCTACTCAGATATCACCATATATTACTCGAATATACATTAGATTTCGTGTTCTAGTGAAAGTTTCACACGACGCACACTTATATACAAAATCTAATTAATAATAAAATAAAAATAAATACACTTCACGCCTTTAATCCCAAAGCGGGGTAGGCAGAGGCACTTGCTAAAGCAAGTACCCACGGTTCACCAAGCGTATTTAACCCAACGTAAAGGGTGAGCCCATCGCCTTATAGGTTCACCACTCTCTAATTCCATTATATTCAAATACTATATTGCACCTGTCTTGTAGTCCATTTGTTCGGATACTTGACTTGTCCGGAGGTCGCGGTTTCGAGTCCGGCTACTGGGCGTGTACCAATGGGACTCTTTTTCAGAGCCTATGTACGCAACGCAACGCTCGTACGGTGAAGGACAACATCGTGATGAAACCCGCACCACAAGGTGTGTGAACCCTATAACGGCGATAGGCTCACCCCCTGTCACGTTGGGTTAAATACGCTTGGTGAACCGTGGGCATTTGCTTGTTAAGTGCCTCTGCCTACCCCGCCTTTTGAGATTAAAAGCCGTGCAGTGTATCTATTTATTTTTTTTATTTTATAAGTATTGCACCAACAGTACAATGGGTGGACTTAATACTAAAGTATTCTCTACCAGTCAACCTCACAACATAGGTGCGGGTCAGTATTCAAAAAGTAATAAGTGCATACATTAATACTTAAGTAGGTAGGTAGTAGGTACCTACATCAGAATATACTCAAAAACAAACATTTATAGTCACATACCTACATACGCACGTAACATCTTCTTATCTATAAAAATGAATTGCTGTTCGTTAGTCTGGCTAAAACTAGAGAACGACTGGACTGATTTGGCTATTTTTGGTCTTGAATTATTCGCGGAAGTCCAGGGAAGGTTTAAAAGGTGTATTTCATCCAATACACGGATCACAAAGGCAAAACAAATGTTTCCCGGGATAGCTAGTAATATATAAAATGAAATATATACATCTTAATATATAAAAGGAAAAGCTGACTGACTGACTGACATATCAACGCACAGCCCAAACGGCGAAACGTAGACACTTGAAATTTGGCACGGACGTATTTTAGGTACCATAGCCGTGCACTAGGAAAAGAATTCCTGGAATTCTCACGGGAACGGGAATAAACGGGAAAGTTCTTTTGTTTGAAATTTGGGATGCAGGTAAGTCTAAACTACGCGAATAAAATCGCGGGGCGTCCACTAGTATATAATAATATATCCATTGTTCAAACATATAATGTAGACACCTATTGCAAAAAAAAATACTAATAATGTACACATACATACAAGACAAACGAAAGACCTTCAGAACAACACGTAAAAGGAAAAAAGTATTTCTTATTTAGTCAAGTCAGCCGCTAGGCGTTTCGCCTCGCCCTGGATATTAATGGCGGAAAAGCTTTCAGCAAAGTTTCAGGAAGTTTTCATCATCTGAGAATCTATGTATGTTTTGCGTACGTATATAA
>SJJU01072395.1:0-16644 GCA_012932125.1 Conopomorpha cramerella
TGACAGGGGGTGAGCCCATCGCCGTTATAGGGTTCACACATCTTGTGGTGTGCGGGTTTCATCACGATGTCGTTCTTCACCGTACAAGCGTTGCGTTGCGTACATAGGCTCTGAAAAAGAGTCGCATTGGTACAAGTCCAGTAGTCGGACTCGAGCCCGCGTCCTCCCGGTTACAAGTCAAGTATCTGACCAACTGGACCACAGACGCTAAACAACTAACTAAGAAACATACGATGTTTGAAATATACTTTTGTCTGCACTTAATTTGTCATGTAGGCTACAACAACCACTAAATTCTGAAGGTATCGAATGAGATACTTTGGGCCGAATGAAACTTACTCTTTAAACGATTTTGTCTTTTATTACCAAGTAATAGAGTTTAAAAGAACTTGTCAGTCTCAGGGTACAGTGTGTGCTAATGCGTTAAGACACGATGTCCAACGTCTTACTTAACCGCGAGTGTATCTCTATTACGTATAACAGCACTCAAATGTGCCGAAAGCATCAATAACGCTACTGGCCACAGTAAAATTCAATTTCAGCAGGTAATCGATGTACCTCATACGCCTCCCAGTCCCAAATACATTAGCCACATCAAAGTGAAACCTTCAGGCATCTAGGTAATGAGATTAGGGTGGGTCTGGTTCATATCGGACACGGTGTCGAAGGCTGGGCGGACGTCTTCGTGGAGTGGCCGCGCCCATCACTAGCCACCGAAGCTCGCCCATCGACGCTCGACGCAAATGCAATAAGCGATCGACATGCTGTAACGAACCAGTTGACACTGACAAGGTGAAGCGAGCTATAGACGACTGGACGGCGGACAAGTGACATCGCCTGACTAGAAACAAAGGATTGATTTACTCGTTAAATTTTGGTTAGGTTCGCATCGGAGGGACTTGAGATCTGAACAGTTAAAGAAATTATACACACATCAAAAGTGTCTAGGGATCAAGAACATTTTTAGGTCTAAAAAAAATCTAATTTATTTAAAACAAATCTAATCTTTTGGATTGGTCTCCTACCTAATACCCCATGTCTGTATCAATGACTTATCACCACATTTTGAATAAATTATGAATGAATTCAGTTTTTGTAAAATATATTCTTGATTGCAATCTTCTAAAATGTACTTGATCCCTAGACACTTTTGATGTGTGTAGTAACTCTCTGTGTGTGTATATGTATGACACTATAAGAATAAGTGCAGTTTTTTCTACACAAGGTATCTGTGGATACGTCATTTGTGTGTGCGTGTGATTCGTTTGCTACTGGATAAAGACACATAAATCTTAAAAATATAAATGATTCACTTCCTTTCAAGATTTCATATTTCTTAACATTACCTATTATAATTATTCTGAGCCACTATTTTCCCACTGCAGGGCCTCTCTGCCCTCCTTCCATGGCGAGAGATCTTGGGCGGCGTTCCACCATCCTTTGTCGTGAGACAACAGCTCAACACTGCAACGCTTTCTGGGGCGACACGTCGTCTCTTGCCATTTTCTGGTAACCATTCGCTCGTTTTTTTGGCCCAACGGTTTGGTTTCATCCGGGCGACGTGGCCGGGCCAGTCACATAACATACAAATATATAAATTTATGTCTACAAACCGGTACCGGAGAATACGTTAAAACATACTCAAAGTTAGATGAAATACTGGAATTGGTTTTTTTGTACCCCAGATATCCCTTATTATGGTAGAAATATATTCGTAGCAGCACAGTGTATAACGTACCCAATCAAGTAATATACGTACCTACCTATTTAGGTAGGTAACGTACAAAGTACCTCTACCTATTTAGGTAGAGGTACTTTGTGCATTCGAATACTTACCCAACGAACTTAGCTAATCCAAGTACAAAGAACCTTTCACATGAACTATTTCAATCTGGCTCGAGGAATGTGGGAATTTTAAGCCACAGCAGCCCGGAGCCCGAAGGGGCACGAGGGCTGTTGATTGAGCGGGGGGGAGGGAGGGACCGTGCACATTGGACATCTAAAGAAACTATTTGAACTTGATATCAAAGTTGTTTCAAGGTAGCCAAAGCTCACGGTGTGATAGTTCTGTTTATGTGAAGTTGTCAGCATGATATGGCAGTACCGTCACGGGGTTATTACGTTAACGAAGACAAACTGCGGGCGACGTGACGCGGACGCGGCCGCAGCAAACTGCACGCGGCAACTGCTCGGCGCTGACACCTGGGGGCTGGGCTTGGCCCTGCTCGGTGCTCTGCGGCACACATATTCGCATTTTGTTGAGAGATTTACAGGGTCACATAGAGTTATTGGTCTGATAGCGTGCACAAGATATACGGTGGGTATTAGTGGGTGGAACGATACGAAACAAAGGATAAACTGTGGAATAACTTGCTGCAGTCTAGGTGCTTCCTGACAGTTGACAACTTAGATGGATGTGTGGAAAGTGGCTAAGTTTGGCTAATCATGGCTAACCAAGTAAATAATCCAGTTTGGAATTGTAGAAATTACAATAAACATTCTACTATTTTTAGGTCCTAGTATATATCAATTTGCCGCCGTGTGGTGACGGTGACTAAAATACATGTATCACCACCCCAGCCCAGCTTTTGCCGTCATGGAGGTTGTAAAAGACGACCGAGGGAAACATCCAGAGGACGGACAGCAGCGCTCTCTGTGAGTTAAGCCACAACACCACTGCGATCGCCAACCCGCCTGCCAATTGTGGCAATTATTGGTATTTCCCCCCAAATGATCGTGGATATTTTTGGGGGAGGCCCTCGTCCAGCAGTGGACGTCATGTGGCTGATGATAATGATGATGAAATATTATTATAATGCATTTATTGCATGTAATCGTTATTTTCAAGTTTGATTTGGAGAAATCAGTCAATCCAATAATTCAATGTACGTTATGGAATTTCCATTTGGACCTAAATATAAAAAAATAAAAATAAATACACTTCACGCCTTTTAATCCCAAAGCGGGGTAGGCAGAGGCACTTGCTTAGTAAGCAAATGCCCACGGCCCAAGCGTATTTAACCCAACGTGACAGGGGTTGAGCCCATCGCCATTATAGGATTCACACACCTTGTGGTGTGTGGGTGTCATCACGATGTTGTCCTTCACCGTACGAGCGTTGCGTTGCGACCATTTGGACCTACTTTTCAAATTCTATGAAACAGCGAAGGGAAATGGTCCTTCTAGAAGCAACAGTGAAACATCTGACAGCCAACACGGTAGGTAGTAAGTAGACCCCTGTGAAAGGCTGGGCCGAGTCGCCAGTAATGGAAGGCTGACGCGCGATCGCTCACCGCCGCTGCCGCCCGAGCGGGCGCCATCAATCTTCATACCGCCACGGCATCATCTCGCCCCGTAGCGAGCATTGCCGACCAATTTGGACACCGCCCGCCGTATTTATTTAATGTTTTATTGCACGAGAGAAAATATAACGATGATGTGTGAATGTTAGTATTAAGAACTAGCCGAGTGACACCGGAATCATTCACATTAGTTATTCCCGTGGGAATTTCGGGGATTATAATTAATAATAATTGATGAATGAATGAATGAATATACTCTTTATTGCACACTGTACATTACGAATGTAAAAAACATTACAATGGAAAAATTGCAAAAGGCGACCTTATCGCTCATAGCGATTTCTTCCAGGTAACCGTAATGATACAACCCTCATCCTCGATACTTGGCTCCTTGCTACGACGTATCCTAAACTCAACATCCTACCCTCTACACACTCACACGACACTACACTACTCTAAGTAAAAACCCACAAAGGACGAGGTTTTCTTGGCACAAGGCCGTAACCAGGGCTTGAAAATACTGACTCTACGAGTCGTGTCTCACGGAAATGTGAATAATATAATAATACTATTTTTTTATTATAGTCTTGTAAATGTAATTTTGATATAATATAAGCTATACCTGTTATTGTCGGATTTTTCTAAAATCAGCTCAGTAGTTTTTGCTTGAAAGAGTAACATATATCTATCCCTTCATCCAAACTTTCGCGTCTATAGTATTTTACAATAACGCACAAATGCCTTCATCACATGTTAAATAGCTAAAGCACTTATGTTACGGAAATCAGAGGAGTTATTAACAAAACATGCATTACATTACAGGTTATGTACCCAATGCGTAATGATGTTAAGCAACTTAACATTAACATAATTAAAACATAACACATACTTACTACAAGGGGCATACTGAAAGTTTTGCACTTCTGACTTTTCGTAAGTGTTTGAATTTCGAATCATTTATATTTTTTAAACACCGAACCTTGATTGTAAAAAGAAAAAAAAATTGTCGGCACGTCATCTGTCATTTGTTTTTATGACACATTAAAGTTTGCATTGACAGTGAAAATGGAGCTAACGCGAAAAGATTTCAGAGTTATGATTTTTGACGATTTTAAAAATGCTCTTTCTCCGCAAGATTGTGTTGTTCGTCTTCAAAATGCTTTTGGGAAGGAAGCACCTCATTTGAGCATTGTAAGGCGATAGTACGCTGAATTTGGACGTGGACGGGTTTGTCTGAATGACGATGTTCGTGAAGGCCGGCCTACAACAGCTACTACCGAGGAAAACGTTGGCACTGTGGGGCAGTTAGTAGAAGAAAATCGACGTATCACCTATGAAACGATTCGTGGACTTCTTGGGATCGGTATGAGTCAGATTCAAAAGATTTTACACCAAGAATTAAAAGTTAGAAATCTTTTTGTCGCTGGATCCCTTATAAACTGACTCCAGAGCAGAAACAGGCTCTTGTCGATTGGTGCCAAAAAATGTTGCTTCAATATGACCACGGACATTCTAATGCTGTTTATGACATTTTTACAGGAGACGAAACCTGGATTTATTGTTTTGAACCCGAAAAAAAACAGCAGTCTTGTGAATGGGTGTTCGAAATTGAGAATAGGCCTACAAAAGTGAGGCAGTCTAGGAACGTGGGCAAAAAAATTATTTCGTTTTTTTTCTCCCGCTCGGGTCCCATTTGCACAATCCCACTTGAAAACCAAAGAAGCGTTAATATTGAACAGTATACCACCATTTGTTTGCCGACGGTGCTGGAAAAGTTTCGAGAAAAACGACCCCGAAGCCGCATCCTCTTCCATCACGACAACGCTTCTTCACACACGGCGAACAAAACAAAACAATTTTTGGCGTCCGAAAAAGTACAGATCGTGACCCATTCTGCACATAGCCCAGACATAGCACCATGCAATTTCTTTCTTTTTAAAAAATTAAGGATCTGATGAGGGGTTTCACTTTTACGAGACCGGAAGAGGCAGTAGTGGCCTTTAATGAGCATGTGCAAAACATGGCATCAGATTAGTGGTCCTCATGTTTTGTAAAATGGTTCAGCCGCATGAAAAAGTGTTTAAAATGTAAGGGAGGAATACTTCGAAAAAGAATTTAAAAACAAATTTGTTTGCAACTTGTTTTTTTTAAAGTTACGCAAAACTTTCAGTGCAGCCTACGTATATAAATACCAAAGATTAAATGTATTGTTTGAACATTATTAGTGCTTATTTTATTCAAATAGATTTTGAAAAATAACATAAATAAAACTTGGATACGTCAAATACAAAAACACTTCTTTTCACAGCAGCAATCCATTTTTTCGTTGTTCTATTTTGTAGGGCGCTCTTGGGAAAATATAAAATGTACATTTGCTATTGACGCCGTTACTTTTACAGTTAACAACGCATTTCTTTGCTTTTATTTTGTACTGCAATTTGACTGCAATCAACACTTTTGACAGCTGATCATCCGCATTTGTTTCCAATTTCTGCCGTGTCGTGCGCTGCGGTCGTTATCTGTATGCCACTACTAGCTTTGCACATAGCCAATAGATTTTTTTTTTTATTGACCGCACAATTTGAATCAACTTGTTTTTAGCTTCATCAGCGGCATCCGGGGTCTTTTATGTAGTCGTTTGAATTTTTTTTATCCAATTAAAATACAAATAAATCTACCCTCCGTGTAGATGGATGCACTTTAAGGGCGGTCACATACATTCGGAATTCCGTTCCGAAATACAACAATTCAAGTAAAAACGTCTGTTAAACTCAAGTTCCCAACAACAGCAACCGTTGGAAGCTTCATTTTATACTTGAATCGCCACATTCCGTACGGAAAATTCCGTATGTGTGTCCGGCCTAAATTCTCAAAAATCCTTCGGAAATCTGCCCAGCGACGGCCGAGGTGGCGATGTGATGGTAACCTAATGTTTTCGCCGGATTGAGATTAACATACCAAATGAACCCCGGTAAGTAAGTCAGGTAAATAAGGTAAGTAAGGCCATCAGTCCATGCCGGCCGTCAACATAGAGACAAATGACACTGAAGCATTATACAAGCATTGATTTTTCGTTCAGAATATTGGCCTATTATTCCACATTGGTTGTAACTGTTGTGAATTATCCCTTCAAGACTTCCAATTATTCTTCAAATCATTTACCTCACGGGAAGGAGGTAAGTAAGGTAAATAGGTAGATCCATAAACTTCAGGGCGAAAAAACAGAGGTCTAACATAACGTTAAAGTCAAATATCTATGTTCGGAACATGTACCCTAATTCACTTTTAATACGATAGTTGGTGGTTAGATCCCTGTTTTTTCGTGGTCTCACTTTTTTGTGCATCAATGGGATCAAAAGGGAGATACTGCTCTTCGTAACCTCACCATTAGCCAAATGACGTCCACTGCGGCACGAGGGCCTCCCAAATAATTTCCATGATAATTTGGGGGAATCCCAATAATCGCCAAGCTTGGCAGGCGGGTTGGCCACAGTGGTGTTGTAGTTTAATTCACAGAGAGTGCTGCTGCTCGTCCTCTGGAGAGTTCCCTCGGTCGAAGCCAATTGACTACTATAGCTGTGTCACCACTCCAGCCCAACTTTTCGCGTCGTGGTTGTAAGAAGTGACCGAGGGAACTCTCTAGAGGACAGGCGGCAGCGGTCTCTGTGATTTAAACCACAAAACCACTGCGATCGCCAACCCACCTGCAAAGCGTGGGGATTATAGGCATTTGCCCCCAAATTATCATGGAACTCATTAGGGGAGGCCCTCGTCCAGCAGTGGACGTCATGTGGCCGACAATGATGTATTACCTGTTTGAAACGTCAAGGTAAAAAGGAAACACAATTTTAATTGCTTAGCTTTTTATTTAAGTCGATATTTCTTTTGTTCGCTGAGTAGTTAGGTATTTTTTCTATTCATTATTATTATTTACAATAATGCAAAATTCACGTCTCTATAGAGTAGACAACGAAGCAGTTTTTATTACAATATTTTAAATTCATACAAATTGTCGTCACATTGATTATAAAATATTTTAATATGGCATAAGTTGGTAGTTTGCGAATTTTACTAATTTCCTAAGGTTAACTAATAAGTAACTGTAAAGTGTTTCACTTCTTTTACTTAAAAAGAGAATGTACTTAAATAATTTCTTAATTATAAAAAAAAATGTTCATTGTCTTAAATAGACATTTCTTTTTGCTACGTAAAAATATATAGTGTCATAATAAGGTAGGTATGTAAAAAATCACATAATAATTATATTCAATTTAAAACCTAAAATAACTTAACGGCCTACATAAAACGTAGACTTGGCCTATAAATTATACATAAAATAAACAATAAAAAAATACACTTAATACAAAAATACAAGGTTTACGTTTACAATGTAAATCACTAGAAATGTTCATGTTCTTTATAGTTGAATGCAAGAAATAACGATCTAATGCAAGTAAATGGAATTATTTCTTACGCTTTTATTTAAAAAAAAAGTATAAGAAAAATAACTTTACCTTTAGTACCATTAATTAAGTATGGACGAAGTAAATTATCTAACACTTTCCAGGACAGTGGACGGCTAATAGCAGTTGTAACAATAATAGTTCTATTGTGACTATTTACTGTCCGCGAATGTGTTTAAAAAACTTAACCGTCTTTATTGCGAAACGTAGTTTTCTTTTAGTTCTGGGGCCTAAGTCTGGTAGTTACATCGCTCTGGAATCGTAGCGGAAAATTATTTGGATTGCTGATTTCGTTCTTTAATTTTACTGTCGTCCGTAGTAAAACAGCGTTACACGATGCAAATCATTTGCCGCTACGATGCAACTGCGAGAGTGGAGCAGACTTGGCCCCCTGGGTCTACTGTCATGCGGTCTCTTTCTGACGTTTACCTAAGAGGTGAGATAGACGCAGGTAGAGTTCGGCCGTTCAGAAAGAAAGCCGGTATCCAGCGCCGATCGGAAAATCCATAATTATGATGAATGTTGTTTGTAAAGTTTTCTGGATGTCCACTAGATGGCACTTCGCAAAATTCAGGAATATATTATGGAATATACTTATTTATGCTCGACTGAAAGTTATTTACGGTCGGAAAGGTAAAACTGTTCCTCCGTACACATATTATTATAGAATGAGTGTTGTATTTGAGAAAGACTTTTTTGCGTTTAAAAAGTAAATTCCTAAGTTTTACGCTACGCCATCTATGATCGATGAATGTAAACTTATGTCGTTTCGTATTTAGAAAACTATCAGCGCTCGTTGAATTTCTACGCAACGTTCCGATCGGCACACTTACGCCCATAGATACGAACTAAAATTGAACTACGTTTGGTAAGAATGACATACCTATCAGTTTAAACATAGTAGAGCGACAAGGAATGTATGAAATAGAGTTCAGCATTAAAAAAATACGGTAACATCTACGTTCTTAGAACTAAACTATACAATGAAATTGTTCTTGCAATCCTAATTGGGAAAAATTTAAATAAAACTGTATAAAATAAAAATGTAGGTGTAAACCCTTTGACTATAAAAAAGTTAGGTGTTCGTTTAACAAAACAGAGGTATAACGTCCTTGTCTGTAATTTTCTTACAATGCAAGAGTGACAGCAACTGTACCTAATATTAAAAATTTCCTAACTTTTTTTGTAAGCCAAGGGAAGTATAGAATGGCAAAATGATTAAGTAATTAAATCAGTCATCTCAACATTAGAGGCTAAATACGTATTTAATTTATTTCATGTCCTTACATTTTTTATGGAATATATCTTTTTTTATAATGTATGGTGTCTCTGAATGTTTAATTTATGTAAAATTAAACATAGTATAACATAGGTAGGTACTTACTAAAAAATATTTTGTTCAACATGCAAAATATTCTAGCTTCTTGGCTTCGAAACAATAGGTAGTGTAAGATAATTTATTCTTATATATTTCATAATATACTATGTTGAGATCGTAATTGGAACTATTTTAACGAACTATATCCTCTGGGGCCCATTTTCTTAATAATTAACTTGTAATTAGATCCCATTATCATGTCATTTTTTTTCTTGACCACGATATCGATGATTTTCACGTACCTACTCATTATAAAACAAAAATTAATTGAATAAAATGGCAGTTACTTACAGGTTCATGCAATAAATAATTCGAACTGGCGACTGATTTCTCTATCTCCCACGTGTATTAAAATATTTTACAGTGTTATTTTTATTTATAGAGCGTAAACTGTTTTAAACGTCACACACGTCGATCTACATGTTTCACTATATTTGATCAGATACTCTCTATAATAAAAAATATAACGTATTTTTATTTAGTTTTATAAATACGTAATTGTCTTTTACGCAATGTCAGCATGGCAGAGACATCTAAATACAAAACATCGATATATCGATAGTCATCAGATGTAAAATCATTCCATCCCTACAGAAAGTATGACATGATAACAGGATTTACTCATAGCTAGTATGAGAATTAATATTCTGTCGCGTATCGTGGTATAGGGAAGAAAACTCTAATCTGGATACAGATGGCGCTTCTTAAGCTTGACCCCCATATACAGCCCTAGACAGTCAGGAGAGGCTAATGTCCAGCAGTGGATAAACGTGGGCTGGGGATGATGATGAATTAGACAAATGAACTTGTGTTGTGTGATGGATTGATTATCTAATCTTCAAGTCGAGTGCGGGAAATAGGTGCGAGAGGAACAAATCAAAACAGTAGACCACATCGCTGCTTAACATCATGCAGGACTGTGGCCAAGCACTTGGTCACAGATCTTAAAAAAATGTGCGGTTTTGAGTCAAGCGACACTAGCGCCATTAGTTCCTGAGTTTTCTACCTTATAGATACAAGACAATTTAAGAAAAATAGGCCCTGCGGTGTTGAAATGAGGTTTAATCCTAATCGGCTACTTTGTAATTAATTGACGAAATTCACTTTCAGAAAGAGAAATTATGAAACAAAATAGCAATCATAATGGTCTTCAGTAAAACACATTATATCACGTTTCATGATCGTATGTACAGTCCGCCAAGAATCTGGCCTACCATCTAAGGTTGAAACTTATACGAATGTCATAAGACATTAAGGTTCATAATTTACTTCTGACAATATAACAACTGTACTATATCGATGTTTTAGTGACACAGGAACTGTATCAATAGACCTCTATATTGGTGTACAGTAAAGATTGCACAGTTATAGTAAATTAACAAACATCATCAGGCAAAGATGTTCAAACAATGATTTTTAGTTACTTTCGGACTAGTAACACCTCATGATAGATTTCGTAATGAACCCTTCGGTTCTTTTTTTAATTCTTTGAAATTGTGTATTAATTTTAAAGAAATCATTTTGACAAAAAATATTATTACTTATTGGCCATGTTCAGAACTCAATGTTCACGTTTTAGAATTTCGTCAATAAAATACAAGTAGCCTTAACATTTAGACAAATTAGTATACATTGGCTTATAACTATACTATGCATAGTATATTTACTGCTACATTTGAACTATAATTCCTATATTCACAGTGAATAAATTGTGGTTGGCTATTTAATTACATTATGGGCAAACACAGTTCAATAATGTTACTTCGAAACGCAATTCAACAGGGCAATTCACGCACAAATGGCAGACACTAAAAAAAAGAATGACTGTTTCAACTTTTTAAACTCATAATAAAATTGTTGAAACAATACACTGAATCATACCATAGGTACGCTCTTTGCAGCGTGTTAACACTCAATATCTCCGAACAATAAAAAGCAATGAGACAAGTAATCGATATTCGCATATTTTCTCGTAAGCGTTAACCATTTCAACAAACATTTACATGACAATTAATCACATAGGTAATTATTGGATAAATACGACGATTTATCTGGGAAAGCAATTTATGGAATTAAACATATTTTATACCCATGATGTTATCATAATATTCTTAAAGACTTAACATGTCGTAGATACACCTACACATATCTATTAATTTCAGCGTAATATTTGTCTATCTTATGCACGTACATAATAGTAAGTAGGTTTTCGAATACTGTTCAAGTAGTTAGTAGATCTTCATTCCGTTCTTGTTTCCCGGGCGCTCTGGCGTCGCGTATTCTGTAAAAGATGACAGTCAAATTATAACAGCGGCTAAAACATATTTTGTTTGTTTTTATCCTAAACATAAAAAGATAAAAGGAAAACCGTACCTGTGCGAAATTAGACGTGTCTGACTAGCTAGCGGTTGAATGCAGCCGTCGTCGTCCGCTCAGAGGATCGGCGGCGGGGGCTTGGAGCGTCCACTGCTCGGCTTCTTGGGCATCTGCGGCATCTCGAGCAGGTTGTTCCTCGCCTTGGGCTGTCGCTGGTGCGGGCGCGCGGGGTGCGGCGGCGCGGCCGGGCCCTCGCACCACGCGGCGCGCGCCCAGCCCAGCGGCTCGGCGCCGGCGCGCTGGCACTCGCGCGCGTACGCTCGGTACGCGGCGCAGTGGCAGCGATCGCCCACGCAGCGGCACGCGTCGCGCTCGCACGCCTCGCGGTAGTTGTGCGGGTTGAGCTTGGTGCCGCACGCCGCGAACGCCTCGCCGTGTTGCAGGTCGCGGCACAGCTGTTGCGCGCGACGCGCCCGCGCCCGCCGGCACCCGCCCCCGCGCCCCGCACCGCCCCCGCCGCCCGCGCGCTCCGCCCGACGCGAGCACGCGCGCCGCCCGCCCACGCGCCACGACGACCCGAACTTCCACGGGTCGCTCACCACCCTCCCCTCTCGCATCCTCATGTCGTCGCTCGCCCTCGTGTTGAAGTTCCCGCAGAGACCGCACAGCTTGCCCTTGTAGGAGCTGGCGACGGTGACCTCGAGGAAGCCGTCGCCGTCCCATAGCATCTGCACGCCGATGTCGGCGGTGAGTAGCACGGATCCGTTGCTGCGGGCTATGTGCGCCACGCCCGACACTTGGTGCGGCAGCGATACTCTATCGCCGTTCACCTTTATGCGCATCTTTCTGCCCATGTTGATTTTGGAAGCGCCGATGCGCAGTGTTGCAGTACGGGTCCACGAGGAGTGTGAGGTGTTTCTGGCGTCGTTCGAGATCCTTATTGAGAAGGAGCCGTTCGTACAGTCGGATACGAGCTGATACTTGCAAGACCCCTGAAAACTATAGAACTTTCCATCGAAAGTTTTGTAGTGAGGGTCCCCGAATACTGTGCAAATGCCATCCTTGTCGACACATTTTGGACAGCATTGGTCGGGTATTCGTCGGAGCATCTGGTCTGACGGACACGTGAGGCTGGGACAGCGCTCCATCGCACACCTCGGTTCACCGCCGTGACACTCGCAGGATTTGCAAGCATCCAGTTGCCACGCTTCGCCATCCTGAAACAATAGCAATACCAATTGAAAATGCATGTTCTATCGTTGCATTGGTCACCTCTACTTGTGAGAGCTTAGTCAATAGATATTAGGTACCCATATTATATTCCCTGTGTTATGAGATAGCTGTGCATGTTCACCGTTTGTTAGGATGTTCTATCTATGTCGCACGTTCCTCCCAGTAGAACTAACCTGGTAAGTCTTCCCAGCGACGACGCAGGCGGTGTTGGCCTCCTCGACGTGCGGGCACTCGGGGCAGCACTTGCCGGGCGCGGGCGGGAGCGCGCGCGCGCCGCACGTGAGCACGGGGCACGTGTGGCGGCTGCACACCGCCGTGCCGTTCATGCAGCGGCAGTCGGTGCACGGGTCCACCGAGAACGACTTGAGGTGCGCGTAATACTCCGTGCCTATTATACACGGCTTCGACATGTGACCTGAAATAGTAATGCTTGTTTTTAAGACTTTCGATACCCAAGTCCTCATCATACGTTAGCCATCGTTTTTGACAGTCAATTAATGTAAAATGTCTGACGCGACGCGCAAAGCGCCGCTTATCCCTAAATGAGGCCTAAAAGATTTTGTTAGGTAGCGATTGGACATCCTTTAAAAATGCCCGTAGAATTATTTTATGAGCGATGGCTAGGAATAAGAGCATTACAAATATTTAATTACGAAAAATAGGGATTAACTCGACAAACAGTGAAAAAGGTTATACGAGTTTCATGCTAGTCTAGACGAAAATAATGATAAGTTATTACTAGCTGTATTTTCCTATATCAGGGGAGTCATAGCTATTCAGACTGAAAAGTTTCTGTCAGTTTACTATATATTGAAAATGTAAGTACATTAGTGTACAGTCTCTCTTTCCAACCACAAAAACACGCCGTTTGATAGACGATCGGAAAAAATGAGTTAGAAACACCTATGTGAGTCGTTCGCACTTAAAATTCCAAAAATAATAAAGTTTTCAGGAATGCATACCTGGCAAAATCTTATCCGACGTGGGATGTATGCATCGGGGGCAGCACTCTCCGGGTGGTGTTCTTTGGTAGGCTTTGGCGCAGGGCAGCACGGGGCAGGCCTTCTTGGCGCAGGACAGGGCACCGTGTACGCAGCGGCACGACAAACACGGCTCCTCCGGGATACGCACGTCCCGACCCTCCCAGACACGCTGACCGTTTATTATGCACTCTGTAATAAAGACAATTTGGTGTTATTAGTGTTGTCCTTATCAGTAGCGTACACCGGTTGTACTGTCCCCTTTATAGAACAGATTTAGGGTCACACCAAAAATAGAGGTAGTTGTAACTATAAGGAATAACCAGTTCCACTAGACCTGTAATAATATACAGGGTGGCTCATTCAAATCGATCAGTATCGGAAAGTCTGAAACTATAAGACATACGAAAATTTGTTCTTAGGAACCATGTCACCGATTTTGATAAAAAGAAAAACTGCATTTATACTTTATATGAAAAAAGAACTGTATTCAGCTCGGGAATCGAACCATGCTGATGTATGATTCCCGAGCTGAATACAGTCCTTTTTTCAAATAAAGTATGAATGCAGTTTTTCTTTTATCAAATCGGTGACATGGTTCCTAAGAACAAATCTTCGTATTACTTATAGTTTCAGACTTTCCCATTCTGACCGATTTGAATGAGCCACCCTGTATATGATGATGAAGATGTAAATATCAGTAAGACTAAAAATCGGAAATGCGTGAAAAAAAATGCAAAAATATCACATCAAACAAAGTAATGTCACTTCTTCAAAACATACTACATTGTATAACTGAGAAAACCGTAATGAAACCACACAATTGCAGTAACCATAAAGCAAATAAAGGTGATTGCCAAAACAGTCCCACAGTCTCAAAAAGGGCAAATAAGTGGAAACAAAAAAAAAGCTCTCGTGAGGCATTGTTCATGCGTTCCGGGAATGCGAGAGGGAGGGGGAGAGGGGGCGGTGCGACAAAGCGCAAAACCCATAAATTAGTTTGGATGGACGATGAATCAATCAGGGCCTAATGACGGAGCGCGGGCCGCACACGACGAGACCCACCTGCACCCCAGCGACCACCTGTGGCATGGCCATGTAACCGCAAAACTACACTCCTGACCCCCACTTGCAGAATTGAACTTTAAAATAATGCACTGTAATGTCGCTATTTCCATTTACCTACTTTTACAATTTAAAGAATAGAGTAATTTGTAATTTTTTCAATCTGTTTCGTTTATGTTTGTGTTCACCCTACTCGAACAATAAACGTTTACGCGGTAAGTCGGTACACATAAAAGCGATATTGTTTCAATTAAATAATGATAAACTTTTTTATAATAAGCATGACTTAATATTTTTACAAAAAGTGGTGCAACTGTAGAAGTCTTTACTTACATAATAATAATAATCATTTATTTCGGGAAAAGGTACACCCATAGGCCCATAGTTTACATATTATACTATATTATGATATTATAATACTTAGTGCTAACTAATGCTACGTTGGTATCTTATGAACTAGGTACAATGTAGTTATTAATAATAATAATGCATCTACATTGACTTTTAATTTTAAATAATAAATATCTCAATCACATACATTGTTTCTCTAAACATAAATAAATGCCATCTTCACGTTCATAATACCTTTGGGGTACCTTTATTTTTATGCTCTGGAACCAAGCGTGTGACCACTAACGTATCTAATGTTAAGCAGCGATGTGGTCTACGATGGAAATTACTTGTTCGAATTGGTTGTGTGTGCGTTAGAACGTATTATGAATTTAAACGAAAGACGTCCTTTCGTCGATGTTGACAATTGAACAGAAAATTGAGCGAAGCCACGATAAAAACAAAATGTGTCGATCGTTCAACACACTATTTTGAAAATCTCTAATGAGCTTATAACAAAAAAATCGATCACGAAATCTCCGTTTGATCGCGCGCCAAGTCTGCTATGCAATAGCAGTTCTATCGAAATATAGTAGTGTAGTAAAATAATAACAATAACAAGCTGCTGTTTTGTAGCGGAAGAAAAAAATACACTTCACGCCTTTTAATCCTCATGCGGGATTGATTGATTGATTGATCCTAATGAGGGGATGTAGATGCAAATTGTTGGATTAAAATGTGAAGTTAAGTAGAGAACATAACTCAACCAGTACAAGCCGCCGGCCCATACGCTTTTTTTAAAGTTCACCTCGATTCATCGGGTTTGCCATTGATGATTCAATGATGCTTCCTTATCATGGTGCTTACTTGGAAATATCTGCTTTCCAACAAAAAAAATCATGAAAAGTTTAATAAACGACAAAGTTATCCAAACATAAAAAAATATAAGTGTATATCGAATTGACAAAGATTCTTTTTTGAAGTAGATTAAAAACAAAAAACGAACTTCGTCAACAATTCTTGTAACAATAATCCGAATTCAAGTGTCGCTTGGGCACACTTTTGTCTCTGTTACACAAACACGATTAGAGTGAGACGAACGATACTTGAGCAGTGATCTGTGCTTGAGGGGAGTTTCAGAATACGGGTCTTAGACTAAAGTGCGGTTACAAAGCGCAATAACCTACCTACGATTTTATATCCACTAATAATGTCTTTGTGACCATTCATGGTAGCAGAGTGTCAAAGATGCAAAGCACTTACTTTAACTACAATACAATAACTAGCGGTTTGGAAAATACGGCACACAGGACTGTGAGAACTGTATTGTTGTTAGTCTGTATTGCGTATTTTATTGCCTTTCACGGTGGTTATTTATATACCTTTACATATATACGTATTTATATAAGGATCTACACCGTACAACACAGATATATATATAATAACACAACACACACATATAAATAACCACCATACACCGTGCCAATAATACTTTTACATACACACATCAAAAGTGTCTAGGGATCAAGTACATTTTAGAAGATTGCAATCAAGAATATATTTTACAAAAACTGAGA
>SJJU01072396.1:0-17657 GCA_012932125.1 Conopomorpha cramerella
CGTCACGTTTTTCGCCAAGAGTTGGAAATGTTGACGTACTGTACAAGAAGGAAAGGTCGATGAAATCTTGCTCCCACAATCAAAAGATAAACAACGTGGACGTTACAAGAGGACTATTTTCCTCGTCTAAAGCTACATTTCTAAGAGGATCAAGTTCTTTGTCTCTCCAATTTCCTTTTTGTGTCTTATGTTTCCTGTTCCACCTCCGCCTGTAAATAGGCATGTAGAAGATATACTTGCGTGATTTTTCACATAGATAAGAAAATCAATAGGTAAGGTATTGTACCCATTAGAGAGTACTACTGTCCCTGCTTTGGGATTAAAGGGCGTGGATTTTGTAATTACTGTGAAGAATTTTAAACATTATGCTATCATCAAACTCTGATTTCCTTATCGTGGGACCATCTTTGAAATATGTTCTTTCCATCAAAAAAAGAATCATCGACATCGGTCTAAAAACGACGAATTTTTCCTCGAATTGAGTAAGCCCCTTTTTTGATGTCGCTTAAAAATGGAGGACCAATGTATCTGTATGTATGCTCCTTTATTCTACCATAGTTCGTTACATTGTTCAATCTACCGAAATAGAGTACATTTTCAAAAATAATATACTTATAGAAGCTGCAGTTGAAACATATTTTTTTTCTACATGAAATGTTAACAATGCAAAATGTAAACGGACGGATCCTGACAACGAGTCTGCGCGCGACATTTCATGAAATTGTTCATTAAAACAAATGAACAAAAACTGCGGAGTTTGTTTACTTTATTTGTTTAACACTTTGGCGGTCACTTGACAAAGTGTTTCATGACGGATTTGGCACAAAACCATTTGTTATATAACACACGCCGATTATTTAGCCGGTTTAAAAAAAGGAGGAGGTATTTTATACTGTCTGTTACTTCTCTCTCGTCTCAACTTTCAACTGGGTAAACCGATTTTATGATTCATATTTTATTTGAAAGCTGGTGCTTCTCGTGTCCCATTTAAATTTAGTTCAGTTCTAACAAAACCATATTTTAATTCTTAATATTTTATTAGTTGAAGTTAGTATTTTTTGTAATACGTTTTAAATGAAGTGTAGTGTGTGACTTCTCTTGGTTTTCAAGTATTATCTCTCGGAGGATGGCCTCAAAAACTATAATTCTATCGCCCTCACTAATAACAAACATAATAAGTTGTGCACGTTACGTTTTGTATTTTGCGACAAACAAGGTAACTTTTTTTAAGTGAGGGAAACAGTAGTTTATTAGGAACAGGCTGACTTAGTCTAGAAACTCCTTTCTTTTTTTTAAACATATTGTACAAGCGTTTGACCACCATCCTGCCTGATGTTGAGCAGCGATGTGGTCTTTCAATAATCAATTTCATTTTCACATTCGCGAAATCTTACCCATTTTATATCCGTGTGTCATACAACCGAACGAGATGTTACTTACGTGCCCAGTACACCAAAAAGTTAAAAAAAAGTCAATAATTTTTTTTTGTTCTTTTTTTTAGCACTCCCGTGTCCACGGGGGACCACAAACTCGCAGAAGTGCCATTAATCACAGCTGATGTTGGAGAATTTTTCATCAAAAATTTTAATCCGGGCAATGAAACCTATCTACTTTTACACCGAGGCCGGCCCAGCCAATTAGCAGCCGCCGGACGTCCGGTGTCCGACAGGATGTGACGTCATCAATCCGCTGGGGATTATTGCCATGCAAACGTTCCATTCGTTCTGGAACATTCGCGATGACCGTTTGTACGTTTGTTAGTACAGTCGTGGACAATGAAGGCTTGATTAATTACTTCTAATTGTGGATATTTTATTTGTGAATGTGAATCATTTCCTCGTAATTGACAATAATTTTTTGATACGTATTTAAACAAATAAATTCAAACCAAAAGCGGCCGGTGTATTCAGAGTTTTGCTAAGCACGCGCGGTTTACCACGCGTATTTAACTAAACGAGATAGGTGGTACCCATTGTAGAAAATGATAGCAACAAATAAACTGTACTAACTGAACTGTACATACAACTTTAAGTTTATTTTATAAAAAAAAAATTACACTTCACGCCTTCTAATCCCAAAGCGGGGTAGGCAGAGGCACTTGCTAAAGCAAATGCACACGGTTCAACAAGCGTATTTAAATTTATAATTTAAATAAGCGTAAACAAGCGTATTTAAATTGAAATTAAAAGCAATTTTATAAAAGTGTACATAGGTACATGTATTTACATGTACCTATGTACACATAAATATAACACGTCCGTCCAACAAAGACTTAAAAGCTCGTCACCAAAGTAAATGATATAGAGGCAGACATGCTGACCACTACACCAACGGGCCCGTCAATATATACCGACCATTGTAGGGCTACAAATAAAATACAGCAGAATCGAAACAATAAACAATCCAGGAATATCTCCAGTACCTGCTGCTAAACACAGAAACTACACAACAAGTAATCAATTAGCGAAGTTCCCGCATATTGTTGTGTAGTGGAGTGAAGTGGACTCTTGTCTCAAGTTAATAATGGATGGTCCCAAGCAAATGTTTCTGGAAACACTCCATCTGTTTACGTACAACATAGACTTAGGATCCGGTTGCTTGATTGAATTACCTTTAAGGATAAACAAAATGATACAATAATCTGATGTAGTTATCACTGACTCATTAACGCCAGGCCTTGACCCTAGAAAGCTGAAGTGTTGTACAGGCGTTCCTTTTATGATGTTTATTATTTATTTATTTAATACTTTTTTTGCACTAAAATTGTACAAAGACGAACTAAATGCTACAAAGCATTCTCTTCCAGTTAACCTTTGGCTATGCGGTATGGTTTAAGGAAATTATGATAACATAGTTATAAGAAAAAAATATAAATATGCTATACACAAAACATACATATACACATCATTATAATATACTAGTTTACGTGAGATAAGAAAGGTTTTTTAAAATTCATCCCCTAAGGATGTAAAAAGGGGAATAGAAGTGTAAATGATAAAGAAACGTTAATTTTGGAGTTCTGGTTCTAAAATTTGGTGGTAGTATTTAAACTGCGTGAATGAAATCGCGGGGCGTCCTACATATTAAAAATAAATCATAGTTTGTTATGAGTGAAAGATATCAACAATGGTAAGGTTCGTTTGATAGAAGTCAGATTACTTCTACAGCAGTGCTCTCTGTGGGTTAAACCACAACACCACTCCGATCGCCTACCCGCCTGCCAAGCGTGGCGATTATTGGCATTTCCCCCCAAGTGATCATAGAAAATCATTGGGGGAGGCTCCGGTCCGCAGTGGCCGTCTGCGGTGATGATGTTGATTATTCTTACTGTGCTCTCAATCTCTTACAATCAAAATATGGAACGTTACGTGCAGTCATCATCATCATTCATCATGCATCATCATATCAGTCCTACTTGGTAAGTGCATAGAAACAGTAAATGTTTCAACCCTAGAAATGAAGTTTCGAAGCGAAAATCCGATACCTACTGATTTATTTAACATCGTACGCGACTTTATGAACGGGGTGAAATCACGCCGAGACGGGAGTCGCATTCAAAGAGCGAGTCGGAAATTAGCCTCCCTTTGTCTGAGCGGAAAACGGATCGGAGGTGAGGAATTCTTCGGCCCTACTATTGACTCTGGTGAAATCGATTTTGTCACGTTCACAATTCTGAGCGGGATGAGCAAAAATATTTATAAATTCTCAATGGCACTGTAAAAGTTTCTCAAAATCATGCAGTCTTTGTTAATATGGTCACAAACTGTTTGGTAAGGTAATCGTTTGAGAATTTGGGCGTTACTAACGCAGTAACGTTTAGGCTAGTAATTTAGCTTTAAATCGGGGTTATTTAATCAATAAACAAAGATTTTCTTATGTTTTTCTACACGTTTTGAAGGAATACTGAATGAATGAATGTATGAACTCTTTACTGCACACCATACATTACAAAAAGTAGAATTGACAATGGTAAAATAAAAAGGCGATCCTTTCAGAGCAATTTCTTCCAGATTTCTACTGATATTGATTGTTTTTTTAATTATTTTTTTTTATTGCACAGTGAACAAGCGTTTGACCACCATCCTGTCTGATGTTAAGCAGCGATGTGCTCTACGATGGAGCACACTTGTTCATTTTGTTGCAGTAAATAACTGTTACAGGATTGAGAATTAAACAATAAAATATTTCTTCGCGAAGACAAAGATTTACCGACATGTTTTGTGTCTTACCTTAGTCTGTGAACGTACCTACATTATGTGTTTATGTACATATTTCATACATAACATCACGTCTGTCTCCCAGAGGTAAATGCGTTATAATGGATCGCTAGCTACGGTCCTGACATATCTATTTTCCTTCTTCCGCATTTATTAATCTAGTCATGCATGCACGACATTGGATTTGGAATGGATTTGTCTCTTGTTTCTGAATTACGTTTTGCACAAACTCATAATTTTAGTTACGGATAAATATCTTATATTTTTTACCGACTAATCGACACAAAAAAGGAGGAGGTTTTCGATTTGTCGGTATATTTTTTTATGTTTGTTACCTCAGAACTTTTGACTGGATGAACCGAGTTTGGATATTTTTTTAAATTTAAAATCTAGTGCCTCCCGTTTGGTTCCTTTTAAATGTGGTTCACTTCTGACAATGGCATCCATGAGAAAACCACAAATCTGTGAAATTGTACTAATTGAAGTCGATTCGATACTTTTTTTTTGTTACTATACAAGTAGGAATTTTATTCATAAAAGCGCTGATGGTTAAATATTTGTGAATATATGTCATGTACGTGAATATGTTAATAGCTTGCTAATTGTAATCCGTTGGTTACTGTTATTTAATTAACCTAAAAATCTTCATGGTGTAAATAAACCAATAAGTACGTACAGTTCATTAACTCTTGGGATATACTTGACAGCCTGTTAATGTACAATCCTTCTCTAGTGAAGTGTGAAACGAGTGAGGCAGCAACATGGATTATACAAAGATAATTTCCTCCCATTAAAATTACAGCTACCATATTTCTTTTCAGAACACTTTTCTTTCCACGTTGTGTCTCGTTTCTGATTCGCAGAACTTTCCTATTCCAATTATCCGAACATAACCGAAGTCACAGCAATATTTCGTACATATTTCAGAAATAAGGTCGTAAAGTAGGGCCCGCGGCTCTTATTAAACTTGGCTGCTGTTGCTTCATTACACACAAGACCCGGGAGTCGATGGAACTCTGTGCGACTCTGCGTCTTTGTGTTTTTGAATGCAATAATCCATTGAGGTTGAAAATGAAGCTTCGTTTCAGAAAATAACTATTTTTTTTATTTTACAGAAAACTTTACTGAATTCATGCATACGCTTCTCGATTTATCTGGTCTGTTATCACCAACCCCTGATTTTCTACTTGACTACTTTTTAAATATTATAATCGTTCCAAAAAAAAATCATCGAAGTTATCCACGAACAAGCATAAAAAGGACATGATGTAGGTATAGATATAATATGGCAAAAAATATTACTATAGACTCCTTTAAGTTAGACTTATAGTTAATTCTAACATCATTGCGATGTTATCGTGATGTTAACTGAACGTCAGTGAGAGCGTTTTGAAAAGAAAGCAGAGTCCATTGCTTATAATACGTACGTATTGCTTACGAATATGAATAGTGATAGCTGATAATGTTCCCATCCCAAGTTTTTACTCGTGTTGTAGGTCGCACTCTGTATACAGTCGAATTGAGGAAGACTCTAATTTTTAAGGCGCTTAAAAAGTACTTTTACTTGTACTCGAATGTTCTTTTTTCATGTGATGGTCTAGAGCGTTAGGATAGCGATGACTGTTGGATTTCTGCCAAAACACGGCCAAAAAGACGACTAGGCAATGGGCTCTCTCCTTATCTCAATGTTATTAGTACGTAAACGTCTAAGGTAACGAGTGACGGAGAAGAAGGATGTCAGATACTGATATAAGAACATGCATGAATACTTTTAAATTCATACATATGGAAACAAACACCTAGATACATGGAACAAATGCCTCATCTCTAGGACCTACGTCCTAGAGGGACATGTCCATACCACAAGTATTTACGAACACCTATCAGTTTTTTAATATTTAATGTGTAACTTATTTATACGTATAAGTATTATGTTATTTAAATATGTACTTGTAAATTTCAATATCTCCATAATTATTTTTCTACAAACAAAATTTACGCAAAGTTCTAGAATTTATCCAAAAGAATATATTTTCTCCTCCCTCCCCTTTCTCCTTCTTAAGGCCGGGGCTCCACCAAAGCGGAGAGGAGAGGAGATGTGTTCATTTTTCATACAGTTCTAGCCCGCTCAACCCATGAGCTGTGTTTATTTGTATGAAATCGCTTCTCTTCTCCGCTTTGGTGGAGCCCCGGCCTTATACCTGTCTCCTCTCCTGTACTATTATTTAAGTTCACTAAATCGTTCACTAAATGGATAGCGTGATCGCCCAATATTTAATTGTGATTTATTGTACTTATGTCTAAGTAAGTTTATTGTTCCAAATAAAATAAAAGTATAGGTATTTCAGTAATCGAATAACATGTGTATAGACGGCATGGCATAATGATTCACTCGTTTCGAATGCCAATGAGTTTTCATATTGACTATCGATCATTAAACATTGTCAAAATGATTCCCAGATGCGCCAATTAACTGCACTTGGTACGAAATCGCGCTTGGTCGGATTTTTTAAATTCATATTCAAAATTAAATTTTCAATAGATATTCGGCTTTATTGCTCCGGCGGTAGAATCGTCGAGCACTGCACATAATTAATTTTCAATATTCCAGTTGACTGCCACGCACTTTCACAAAATCTAGGCCTAATTAATTATTGTATCGGTGTTTCATTGAACTAATTGAACACTTTGATTTGCAAAATGTCCTTGTTAAAATTAATTTTGATAAACATTCCATTAGTGTATTGGATAATTTAATACAATAATTCGAGTTCTTAAGCTCGGGAAGAGGAATTTATGCACGTTCAATGTTATGAAACCTACCGAAGATGTTTTCAATATAAATGTTCATGTTTGGGTCCAGTTAATACTTCAACGATATTGCTGTTTTACTTTTAAAGAGAAAAGTTTAAAATGTTGTATAAATATCTACCTACTTTAGGGTTAGTATATTAAAACTTTTCTCATTGCAAAGTAACTCGCCCTACATGAATTTTATTAGCCTTAAAGTTTCCTTTACAACCAAAAGCATTTTTACCTGCACTTCATCAAAAAGTTTCGCCAGGAAGAGTTCGATTGCTGCCATAATGGACGTTCTCCGGCGAAACTGAGGGAGGCAGCACAAAAAAAACACTACCTACCTACCTCGAAGCATCGAAAATCCTCTAACGAAGTTTGCTCACTTGCTCAGAGATGGAAATTAGACTCGTGCCGAGCCAAAACGTAGGCGTGGAGCTTAAAAAATTCAAACGTTTCAAGATGGCGCCTCCATAAAACTGGCGTGTTGCATCGTTCATGACCTCACGTACTGCATCGGACGGCCCAACGCCATGCATACTTTAGAACTTGCCATTTACCGGCCGAACCTCCGTGGAGGTGTAGCTAAACTTACTACGTCCGCGGCGTATTCTTATCACGTCGGCAATAAAGTCCAATATTCAACAGCAATGCCCGGTGAGTGACGGGTTAACTGTACCGAAGCCGGGCTCCGTTTGTGAGGTGTGTGTCAGATTCGCTTCCTCTGTACAGGTGAAATACAAACAGTTGTTACACCGCAACTGCCGCTTTCACAGTAGGAAATGCCCAATATTCTTCTTCTTTTAACTTTTTTAGATGCCGTGATACCTGGCTAAGGTTTGCGAGAGTTTACGTAATGGCGCGGCGGTTATTTGTAAACTTGGTGGCTTGTGTGACTGAGTTGCGTAATTTTTTGTCTTTTCTTTCTCTCCTTGTGATAGGCTTATTTATCAGTTTCTCAGCGTGCGTGTTGCTCGCCGATTACTCACTGAGGGGGGTGGGGTGGAACTGACGTGACGTATGGCAGAGCTCAAGAGATACCTAACCCTTATTTTATGATGATAGCGCACGGAATGATTGAAGGTGCAATTCTGCGTGCGCTGAGACTCACTGATTACGATTAACTCGGCTTTGTCGTCATACATTATTTGATTACAGCGATTGCAGGGAAACGTTATATGCATATAAACCGTCAAAAATATCTGTGAATCTAGATAAGTGACATTAAGCTGGCCCCATTGAAGATGCAGTAAAAGCTGTTTTCAATTCGCATGACGTCACTAAGACAGGTCCAAAGATATTTCTGAAGGCTTTAATCTTTATATTATTGTGTATTGTGGCCTCCATTCTGGAGTCTAACCCCCTTACCAATGAACGCGTTGTCCCTTATACAACGGTTATTACAGGTCTACTTGAACTGGTTAATCCGTATTTGACATACAACTGACAAGTTTAGTTGAGTTTTGTGTATCTTCGAAATAGCAATTCCGCCATTATTAGTAAGGCCTTAAGTCTACTATACTCTGGTAGTTATTCGGTACTGTCACAGTCACACAACGTAGACAGAACATAGTTACTTTAAGGCCACATTAACAGCAGATTAAAAAAAAAAGAAAAGGTTAGGAATAGTCGACGTTTGATATTAAATAGGTAATCTAAGCTTTAAACCACCATGTCCATTCAAATGCGTTAGGACCAACACTTGATTAAAAATAGTACAAAATTGGGCTGTCAAGTGCAAAAAAAACAATATTCACAACTTTTGTTCCTGGATAAAATGCAGCAACAAAATCGATTTAAAATTTAATTCTATCTAGTTTCGCATGACAAAATCGGTTCATCGTGTGTCAACGTTCCTATAATTTAATACATAAACTCATGTCAGTAAGGCCTGGAGGGTACCTAAATCTTAGTTACATCACACTCTGGCCTCGCTGTGCATCTTTGTTTTACTACCTACTATGTATTATAAAAAAATACTAGCAGTCCCGGCAAACAATTTTTTTACCATAATAAGTTGCCTTTGTACCCCGTGTATTGGGAGAAATACAACTGGTAGATGCATAAGAAATAGATAGTAGCCGATTCTCAGACCTACTGAATACGCATATACAATTTGGTAAAAATCGGTAAAGCCGTTACGGAGGAGTACGGTAGCTAACATTGTGACATGGAAATTTTATATATTAGACTAGTGGACTCGACAGACGTTGTCCTGTCTTAACTATTAATATGAATATAAAATTAGTATAACCTCCAGGGTGGCCTGTCCCAGCAGTGGATGTCACGAAATATAAACTATCCTATCTCTCAAATTGGACGAAATTACATATACATAAATGCCAACTTTTGTGAATATCGGTAGCCTTGGTGAAGAGTTTATTGGGAACAAACATCACGACACTGGATTTTTAGATTATAAATGTTTTGGTTTGTAATTACTTTGTTTCGTTTAATTTTTACTACAGAGACTCCTTCGTAATTCGAACTAGACGATTGCAGATACGAGCCCTAGGTCTTGCGTCTATTACTTACATCCATTTACTTTTACTAGGCTATTGGCCGTATCTTTTCCCTAGAATGGTAGTTTTATTGGGGTCGCAATGTAACAGAGAAGCTTTTAGGTACAACTGTCTCTAGCAGTCCCTGGGGTCATATCTAGGATTAATTACCCCAGCTTTGTCGGGTCAGGGCCGCCTTGGGACATCCGTTATTTACAATAGAGGTTAGGTTCGTCTCGTTACAGTAAACTTTGATTATATTATGAAAACAATGTCTGTCTTGTTTTTGTTTACTTGAAGACTAAAATAGCGGAAAAGGAAGTGCCTTGTACTGGAGATTTGTTTTCATAGTGTCTCTATTTCATGTTGTATTAATCAATACGTACCTAATGAGAAAAGCCGTTTATTATGTTTTTATTGAACGTTGTATTGTATTTATTTAAACTACACTCATCAATCAAAATTTTTTTAGAGCTAAAAATGTTCTTGATCCCTAGACACTTTTGATTTGTGTATTATAATTGGTAAGACAATTAAATACAAAAGCCGTGAGGTGACGGCGAATAGAATTCAATCATGTGTCACCACCTCCATCACAAGTTTTCCGTCGTGGGGGGTCGTCAGAGGCGACCGAGGGATCTCTCCAGAAACCGGGCAGCAGCGCTCTCTGTGAGTTAAACCACAACACCACTGCGATCGCTAACCCGCTTGTTAATCGTGGTGATCGTTCAGCAATGAGGAACGCAGAACTATAAAATTTTGCCCATGTTTTGCATTTAAACCAATGACTTCTTCGCCACTGATTCAGCGTATATTACATACAACAGAACGTTCAATAAAATGACTATCTAGTATGGAGTCTAGAACTTTTTTTGCATGCGACGTTTCTGTGACCCGCAGCCTACAGGATTTTAGTCGGCCTGATAAAGTAGTCAGTATAAAAATGTAAATAATTCAGTTTGCGCTTTACCATATATCTAATTATGCGTCAGACTAAACTATCGGCAGACTAAATGTCTGTAGTCTGCGGCGACTCTAAGAAACATTTGTGTTTCACAATAAAAAAGGTGTCTCGTCTTTATTTCGTCTTTTTTTTTAAATCATCGCATCGGCCCGACTCTACGAAGGTCTTACTCAGGCTAATGTTTTTTTTCCTTTTAAAAAGGAGGGTATTGATAATTCAATTTATTTTTATTCTCAGCTCCCGCTCAAGGAGCTTTAACAACCTTGCACGCTCTAAAAACCTTTCTAAGACATTGCCAAGATGAAAAAAAAACTTTTTCAACGCCTAATGGTTTTCAGTTGCGGTCTTTTATTTCTTTTCTTTTGTTTACAAATGTTTTTTCGAGCAGAATCGTTTATCTGTTCTTACGCTTTCAGTTATTTTGAGCCCCTGATTATCATTTTACACATCAAGTTTCAGTTGGTTACATAAGTAGCAGGATGGGGTATTTTCAACCAAATAATTCTTATCTAGATGTCGAAAAGGCTCAAAAGGTCCACCTTCAGTAGCAATGCATAGGCGTGTTCGTTTGAGCATAGAATCCCTACTCATATGATTAGGGACTCCAAGTATTAAAATTAGAAACATATAATGCCTACTTATACAGAAATGCTGAATCTTCTCTTTACATATATCGCGTCATAATAACAGAAAATAAATACAATATTTATAAGCGTTTCATAAATCATAAGACAACAGGAGAAACAACACTAGACCAGAACTAAAATTGTACCTAGACATTCTGAAGGCCTTAGAAGTTTTATTGTTATCTATCACATTGACAGGCGAGATATATCCCCAAAAGGGTTAACACCAATAACCCTAATTGTTATGTCGGAGGTGACTGATGATCTCGGAAACATCATGTTTCCAAAGTTTCTGTACCCACAAGGGATCATGAGCGTCTTACGAATGAAATTTATTTGTGTACTAGCGAACCTGACAGACGTTGTCTATCTTAACTATGATTATTGATATCGAAGTAAGATTTTAAATTAAGTAAGATATTCCGCACAATATTCGTATTTTTTCTTCCATTGAAGCCAAATAGGACAATAACTAATTTAATAAATAAAAACAACGGTATGATGTTTGATGTATTTTGTAGGCATTTATGTATCATAAGTAAGTT
Organism: Conopomorpha cramerella; assembly: GCA_012932125.1. Taxonomy (NCBI): domain Eukaryota; kingdom Metazoa; phylum Arthropoda; class Insecta; order Lepidoptera; family Gracillariidae; genus Conopomorpha; species Conopomorpha cramerella. Next base: position 11,650 of record SJJU01072396.1, read on the forward strand.
GACAACTGATAAGTTTGTTAATCTCATTTATAATTCTGAATGAGGACCCATTTATAGGCTGTCAGTTACCCCAATAAAGATAATATAATATAATTTAAAAACAACGAAAAATTTATTAGCGAAATCAGTCCAGACGCACGATACCGTGACAAAAGGAAACCTTGATAGGAGCTGTTGTTATATAAACATTTACGAAACTAAAAGAAACAATTATATTTTCTTAATGCAGAATAATGTGCACTCTTTTTGATCATTGTTAAACATATACACTTCACGCTTGTCTCCCAGAATAGGCAGATACTACAGATCTCCATTTGTCACGCTCTTGACATATCCGTTTCGGTTCATCCACATTCATATATCTTTTCATACGTGATATCCGGTCGCGAGTACTTTTCATTGTTAAAATAATAATAAAAAAGTAATGTATCTTTCTTGAGGATCCTCATAAATTACATTGATTGGATATTTCTGAAAGTATATTAATCATATCATAATATACCCAGCCAAGCTTGAAAATCGGTCGGTTTCCTATTGGAAATCGTTAATTCCATAAGACAGGTGAAGAGGGTGCGAAACCTATTTGGTATCCTTATACTTGAGATAATTATTAACTGACAATGGTTTTGTGTAAATAATATTCACATACACACATATCACGCCTTTTATAACCCCAATGCGGGGTAGACAAAGGCACTAGCTAAGAAAATGCCCACGATTACCAAGCGTACCCATCGTGACAGGGTTGAGCCCACCGCCGTTATAGGGCTAACACACCTTGTGGTGTCTGGATTTCATCACAATGTTTGCGTCAGCGTTTCGTGCATTGAAAAAGAGTCCGATTGGTACACGCCTTGTGTTTTACAGCCGGTCTTGAACCACCGACTGGACCACAGACGCTGATACATTCTTAGCATAAATCATGTAGCTTAGGTGCTAACATCCATACGTTACGAAAGCCCCCCTAATACATCGCTTTAAGAAAAAAGATAAGACATAAAACGCGCTACAATTTGTTGAAACAAGCCGAGTCGCATGAAGCGAGACATAGCAGCCAATCAAAGCGCGTAGTTCTATGTCGTGTATTTCTTGATGCGCGTGTTAGGCCTGTTGTCTTCAGAAATATACATTTTTGTCCTCTGTTCTGTTGCTGTCTATTGTATCACGCTATCGTACATGTGGGGTCCATGTATATTATTATTAGATATTATTTTTATTGCACTTTTTTTTTCGTTTGAATGTTGACGTTGTTGTATAACGGGAAGTTTTTGCAACTCGATGTCCAATTAGCCTATTGTGCGTAAAAATTAGAACGTATTACGTAGATAAATAATGTTAAAGAAAAAAGAACCGACTTCAAACTGTAGTAGCCGCCCGCCCATACAATATTTTTAAAGTTCTTCTCGATTTATCGGGTTTTTCATCATCAAACCCTGTTTTCCTCCTTCCTTATCATGGGACTAACTTTGAAATAACTTCTATAAAAAAAAACATAAAAATCGGGTTATCGGGGAACAAACATAAAAAAGCATATTATAATAATATACGGTCGAATTGAGAGACTCCTTCTTTGAAGTCGCTTCAAAAATAAAGTTCGACAGTTTGGATACTTAGAAAATGAAATAAGATAACAAACCGGATAATACTGTGTTAGTGAGCACATCGGAAGACTGAGAAATACTCGGGTATTTTTTTACCACTGTCAGAGACGTACCATGAAAAGGAAAACAGAGCACCCCGAACCAACTTGCAAACATGAATAGATTAATGAATGCGGAAGATCCTAGAGATATGCCAGGACCGTTGCAAGTCACAACTGTCTCATTGACCCTATGAGACATTTGTGATGTCATTAAAATGAAATACTTTATTTTTTCATCGTTATAAGTGCCATGCATACTGCATGTACACACATCAAAAGTGTCTAGGGATCAAGAACATTTTTAGCTCTAAAAAATCTAATTTATATAAATCAAATCTAATCTTCTGGATTGGTCTCCTACCTAATTCCCCATGCTTGTATCAATAACAATTGAATAAATTATTGATGAATTCAGTTTTTGTAAAATATATTCTTGATTGCAATCTTATAAAATGTACTTGATCCCTAGACGATTTTGATGTGTATATACCTAAAGTAGTATAAACACAACGCTTGATGAAAGTCATTTATGATTTTAAAAACAAAAGTAAACGTCCCGATCGAACCGGTTCGAATTAATTTCTTTTAGTGGCCAGAAGAACCGGGAAGAAACTGGCATCTTTTCAAATCGGCTTACTTTTATTTATAAGCAAAAAAGTAATGTAGAGAGCGTTTTTTTTTCCATATAGTGACTTTTTAGTGTAGTTTCATTTCTCCGATTTGAGCCCTTGACTTTGCAGATATAGTCCAGTTATTTATCTAAGTAACAAAAATTTACATTAATTCACAATAGTTTGTTTTCAATTTCAATTTATTTTGCAATAAAAGTTGTAAAGTGTTTTTTTTTATTTAACTATGTACTATAGCAATAATATTTTTCTTTCTTTTATTCCTGCAGGTAAACATCAGCAACACTTGGATGCTGCCGGAAGAGGGGTTCCCGGTGTTCTACCGTCACTTCCGGGATCGCATCTCCTGGTACGAGGCTGATGCAGTTTGCCAGTTCCACCACGCTAACCTTGTTACCGGTAAGTTCGCTACTCCTTCAATTCCCCACCTAGGTACTCCACAACTTCAGGTAAAATCTACGATTTTGCACACAAAGTTAGCAGTTTTCAAAACAAACCGAAAATAACGTCAACTTTGATGATCATTATGGAAATACCACAGTATTCCCATAATCGATATCTTTGGATCGAGTTACGGAGGTAATACTTGCACATTCAGTTAAAAAATGCTTCAGTGCAAGAAAGTGCATTAGACGGTCTTAATATTCGTATATTAATTACTTATTCCAATAAAAAATACTGTCAAAGGTTTACCCTACACATATTTAATTTAAATTTCATATTACTTTATTTGACGTGTGATGCGTAAGGTGAAACTACTTTTCAAAAACCCCTTGCTTTCTAAATAAAATATTATTTTTTTAAGAATTTCACGTTTCATACATCATGGCCTTAGACGTAAACTATTTCCTTACCCTAATAAGTCACCACAAACATTCGTAGTTCCGAGGTCATCAAACAATAGAACCTCGAGATCGAGGAAATCCCGCGGAAATCGTCCTAATTCCCCGCCCGTATCACAGCCGCCCTCGACATGACTACTGTAACGGCCGAGATGGGATGATCGTTAGTTTGTTTTACATAGTCCGTACCATGTTATAACGTACTACCTATTTTACGTAACACTGCCACTCTCCTAATGGTAATAAAATAAAGTATAATAAAATAAAGTATTAATATTTTTAATAAAGTATTATTTATTTTTATTGTAAAGTATTATACCTTATTTTATTACCATAGAGAATACTAGCTTTCCGCCCGCGGCTTCGCCCGCGTGGCCTTCGGTTATATTGCGGTATAAAGGAATATTTTTGCTTTCCCTCGGGAATATCAATTTTTTCGGGATAAAAAGTACCCTATTATTTAAACCGGACTTCTAACTATACGTCTGCGAAATTCAAAGCAATCGGTTCAGTAGTTACGGCCTGAAAGCAGAACAAACAAACAAACTCTCAACAAACAAACAACAAAGTGATTAAAAAAAATCTCTCAAAACAAACATTCCCATTTATAATATTAGTAAGATCGAATATCTTCAAAGAAAAAAGGACTGTGAAGAGCGTCTGCGGTCCAGTTGACCGGATACTTGACTTGTAATCGAAAGATCGCGGGTTCGTGTCCGGCTACTGGACATGTTCCAATGCTCGTACGCTGCAGGACAACATCGTAATGAAACCCGCTCACCAGAAAATGTGTGAACCCCATAACGGTGGTGGGCTTGGTGAACCGTGGGCATTTGCTTAGCAAGTGCCCGTGCGGGATTAAAAGGAGTGAAGTGTATTTATTTATATTTACAAAAACTAACGAAACCGAATTCAGCCAGTAAAATATTAATAATTTTACGCTTTTCTCTAGGGTGCTATTGTTGGAACTGAACCAAATTTAAATGAAAACAAACGGGAAGCACCAGCTTTCAAACGAAAAAGAAATCATCCGGATCGGTTCACATCCGCTTTGAAACGATAAAGGAATAATCTAAATCGATTCACTCAGTTAAAAGCTTTGACAGGAGCTTTGAGCTAACAAAAACAAAAAAATTACGGTCGAATTGAGAACCTCCTAGGTTTTTTTAAGTCGGTTAAATAGAATTGATTTCAACTAAAAACAGATTTGTGTGGTTTTCTCATCCATGACAAACGGGAAACAACAGCTTTTAAACAAATAGAGAATCATCCAAATCGTGTCACCCAGTGGAAAGTTTGAGATAATAAACAAAAAATAATTTTTCATTTTCCTTTCAACCAGTAAAATATGAAGACTTTTGGCTTGTTTCTCATGCAGGCCATTGTTGAAACTGGATGATATTTAAGTGGGACCAAACGGGAAGCACCAGCTTTCAAACAAAAAGAGATTCATCTAAATCGGTTCTCTTAGTCAAAAGGTTTGGAGTAAAAAAACATTAAAAAATGTGTAGAATTTAGAACCTAGTTGAACCTTGAAAAACGTTTATTTTTGAGTCATGGTCCTAAAACTTGATGGAGCTTTTGTAACAAAAACACATTATTTAACTTACTTAACTTACTTTATTTTTGAATTTCAACTCTCAACTTCTCTAACCAACTATAACTAGCTCTATTTATGATCTAAAAAGGCCGATATATTATTACGAATTAGTACGCAGAAGAAATCGTAGGGCGTTCACTAGTAATTTAATAAGTAGAAACACTTTACCAAATTCAATAGCGGTAACTGACCTTCTTTATAGCCACGCTATTTATCCACTAACCCCCTGTTCTACGTATCAATTTAGCTTGTCCAAGTTTGATAGTAACGACATTGCTCGTACATAGGTCCGGGATCAGCAAATGTTGCTGATTAAGTTTATGTTCCCGGCAGTGACCCCAAGGGTCCGATTCGGGGCTCATATTCTTCATTCCGGCCTGTTTCCTCATTTTACTTTTGGTAGTTGAATGCTGAACGCAGGAAATGGTGTTTTTCATTTTAGTACCTTCATTTGTTATATTGTTTTTGATATCCCTTAGGTCGCTAATAGACCGTGTATTTCTACTTTACTAACTTTCGTGCTACAATTATAGCCCATAATAGCTCTAAAATATCAGCAAAGCTTCTGTCCACCTTATGCGGAATGTTGGCTGTAGGCTCATTTTCCATAGCCACGTTATTTTTGTATATATTTGAGTATGTCATAAGTTGTCACTGTTGTGTTATATTTTTCTTGGTGTTTAGTTTTTAGTTTTATCTTTATATTTTATTCCTTTTAATCTAATGTGTTAATATATCTTTTCGATACCAACGACTCATCTTTAATTTAGGCGGTGGACCTGTGACCCTAACAATGCGCAATAGGGATTATGGACGCGCGTTTGTTTGCAGACTCAGATTAAAAACAACAAGACTAAATAATACATTACATAAAAAAATAAAAGACTTGATCGCTGCGTAGCACCCTCAGTCTTTCTTTCTAAGAAAAATGTACGGAAGTGTATGCGTGCGTAATGTATCCGTCTTTTACAACAAAAATTACAGTTTGGATCCAGAAGTACATACAATGCAGTGTAGTACGCCGTAAGGAACAGGAGGTAAATATCTCTTGCTCTTTCCCTCCCGCATGTGTAACTTATCGTTGTCTCGTTCTATTCTGAACGTTAGTTTGGGATTGCAAGACTAGTTATTTTTAGTCTGATGTTTGCATCTACTATGTTTATTTCTTCTTTTACTTATTTTTAAGTTACTTTCCTTAAAGTCACTGTTAGCTATTTTATTTCCCAAGTTTGCCGAAAATGCTTTTACATACACAGAGTACTACCCTTACCGTCTTTAATCCCCGAAGGAAAATC
>SJJU01072397.1:0-23238 GCA_012932125.1 Conopomorpha cramerella
ACAGGCCAGTCTAGAAGATTAGATTTTAATAAATTAGTTATTAGAGCTAAAAATGTTCTTGATACCTAGACACTTATGATGCGTGTATTTGCTCAAACGGATGTGCCATCATTTAATAGATGTAAGCAAGTTTGTTAAAGATTTTTTCTTTACATCGCTGCTTTATGTGAGGGAGAATGGTGGTCAAGCGCTTGTTCATAGTGCTTTAAAAATAAGAGATACCAATTGAAACACGCCTATAATCCACAGCCGGAAGGCTGCAAGTATCCGATTCATCATAATCATCATCAGCCCATACCTGTCCACTGCTGGACATAGGCCTCTCCAATTGCACGCCACTGTGATCTGTTTTCGGCTTCTCGCATCCAGCTTCTGCCAGCCATCTTGCGTATATCATCAGTCCACCCCTGAGGGCAAATCCGATTACGGGGTCAAAAAAACTCACCACTGAATCACTGACGCAACTTACCTGTCTCCAATTTGGTGGTCTGGTTAACGTGTGGGAAATGTACATGATTACCGGGATATTACTGATGTTATTTGATCAGGGATAAGTCCACCACCACCGAAACCCTACTACCTGCCTCTCGGCGTACGGGCCATTCTCTGGAGACTTTCGCGTCTACTTGCTCTAAGATGGACTAGGGATGTCACCTCTACTTCAGGATGTTACATGACAATAATGAAACGTAAAGTCGTTCCTTACAGAGTATTCAATCGGTATATAATAAACAGCATAAAAGCAGGGAAACACCATAATAATGAGTATTGACAAATAACATTAGCTGTGTCAACTAATCTTCTATTATATAAAAATGAATGAATGTTCGTTAACTAGGGAACGGCTGGACCGATTTGGATAAATTTGTTCTTGAATTACACGTGGAAGTCCAGGGAAGGGTTAAAATGTTTCTTTCAATACACTGGGTAAAAAAATTTTGCCGAGACAACTAATAACGAAGGTAAGCTGAATTCTCTTCGGTTCATTTCGCGCCGTAAAAAAATAAATACACTTCACGCCTTTTAATCCCAAAGCGGGGTGGGCAGAGGCACTTGCTAAAGCAAATGCCCACGGTTCACCAAGCGTATTTAACCCAACGTGATAGGGGGTGAGCCCATCGCCGTTATAGGGTTCGCACACCTTGTGGTTGCGTACATAGGCTCTGAAAAAGAGTCCCATTGGTACACGTCCAGTAGCCGGACTCGAACCCGGACCTCCCGGTTACAAGTTAAGTATCCGACCAACTGGACCACAGATGCTGTTTGCGCCGTAATAACAGGTTTATACTATAGGTAGTTTCCTGTTGACGTCCCACGCCTACTTTGCGTACATATATAACGTAAAATTTTACACGCCCTCAATTTTCTGTTGCCCTAAAATCTAACTGCGCCACCCCTAATGCGATATGAAAGCCAACACATATTAACCCAACTGAGTCGATGACCTAAAATAACCTTTACCATACGGCGTGCGAGCACTTGGCAAACCGCACGCCTATCTCCGCCAACCCCCGCCTCCCTCGCGAGAGAATGTTCCATTAGCCTACATAATAATCTGGATTGCGTTAAGAGATCTTTAAAACTAGCCTCGTAATACCAATATTGCAAAAGACCCCTTGTACTAGGAAGCCATAAGGACACGAGCTCATTCGACACTGGGCATGTGTAGGTTTGAAAAGGAGTGAAAAATCTTCGTGGGAAAATAGGTTTTCGCGTTTTAGTACTTTCATGAATGAGAAGGCTCAGATTACGCTGGCCGCTTTAATGGCCAATACTTGAACGGCTGCACTTTTATTGCATTTTAAAACGGACGCTTTTGAATGCATGAAGCGTTCGGATGTAAGGGAATGAGTCTTGTTTTCTCGTTCTGTTACAGTCATGCCGTCTCTTTTTACCCTAGTCTAATGTAATTTTCACCCGATCCAGTATAAATTTACGTCGTTAGCAAAATTGCACAATCTAGGTTAATTTCAATGGTAGCTAATACAAAAATAAAATAATAAGTAAGTTTATTATACTTACGCATTTTAATCATCATCATCAGCCCATAATTGTTTACTGCTGGATATAGGCCTCTACAATTGCACGGCATTTTTCGCATTAAGACCGAACCCGCAACCTCCCTATTGCAAGTCCAGTATCCGGAAAACTCGACCACAGACGCTCCTACTAAGTATAACTTTTTTTATTGGTAAGGCTTTTTAAGTGAATTGTCACAACTTGACTTAATGCAAACAATCAATCAAAATGTGTCTTTATATCCCCATCGTACGTCAGCTTTCATTGACTTCTAACAAAATAAACTGCATACAGAAACACACACACATACACACACGCGTACACACACACACAAACACTTACCCCCACACAAACTGAGGAACAACAATACAAAGGCGGGCGGCCTGCCCTTTTGTGAATTTAATATTATTCATACCTCTTCTACGAAATTTCGACGCCTTTCTGCCGAAATCGCTGCCTCGTTTTCAGCATGATTTGTTAAAAGGGTTGCGATTTACAAGCGATTTACATAAAATTATATGTTAAAAAGAAATATTTTGCCGGTAATTTTTATCGCCTCTTTATGTTTCGTTTTTTTTAACGCTATTAACTTTTTATTTTGAGACTTGAATGTGTGTTTGCAGACATTAATTGAACAGACAGAAATTGGTGAAAACAGTTATAAAAAAACCTAACATGCATACGTACATAGGTACAAAGCTTCACGCCTTTCTCTTAGGCAAACATTAGACGCTCATGCAAGCGTCATTCAATTCCATCAGTCATGATTTATGGAATGACTACTAATACTAATTCAAACATCATTCACTATATTAGACGATAGGAAATCCGTTAATCACAATCATGACTGTGGTAAAACTGAGATCAAAACGTATCGTCTAATGTCTGCTTTAGAGGCGTCGTCAGAGACGAAGCCCATAGTTCATTAGATTTTAATCCCAAAGCGGGGTAGATAGAGGCATTTGCTAAAGCAAATGCCCACGGATCATCAAGCGTATTTAACCCAACGTGTCAGGGGATGAGCCCATCGCATTTTAGAATAAACTTCACAGCTTATTATTTTGTAGTGCTATCCTTCTCTGATAACATACCAATTGAGTGAGATAAGTAGTGGTACAAAAACGTATGAAACGTGCTACAAATCTCTTGTCACCCTCGACGGCATGACCTAATGTATGAGCGAATGTGAAATTGGTACGAAATACCTACAGCGAGATAGACTGCCGTGCGGCAATGCACTGTTACGAGTACACTCTGTATAATAATATAATATAACAATATAACATAACACTATAACGTTAACAATACTTCTTTAAGTTGACACGGTACGCCAGGTAGATCGACCGTGCAGTCGTTACCTTATGGCTCATCGACTTTGAACTGGAAATAGGTCCTATCTGATTTTAAAAGTTCATGCAATTTTAAAACAATATGTACTATCTGACATAATCATAGGAATCAAACTCCTATGAAACAAACGGTTCAGATGGGATGTATTGTCAGTTCATAGTCGTCATATTCATAAACGTGAACTAATCACTAATCAAGTAAGTTTCATGCTTTGTCTCACTCCAATGGTGAGTGTCAAAAAGAGACAAATGCGCCTCAATCATTACATATGCATTGATTTCTCGTCCAGCATAATATCGTCTCATAGCCATAGGCGTATGGATCCTCCGACATCGACGACCCCATAACGTATAACCACCTAAATAAGTGTCTGAATCTACCCAACATTGGCAACATATTATTGCAAGTGTATAATTAATAGTTTTTTTTTCTTCTTTCTAACTACACGATCCTTTCTTAGAGCGAAACAAGACGTTCAACGGACTGAATTTCTTTTGTGCGCAAATGTCAATTCATCGGCGTAATTAATAACGAAGATGCTTGGTCATGTACGCCGGGGTTTGCGAAGTAATGTGAGGGGAATGGCGTACGAGAAATAAATCTTCGTTTCAAGTCTAACTCCCGTAATAAATGTGCTCTTGGTAGATATTCTAGTCTCGTTTCGCCCGGCTGGTAAGCGTTAGAATGAGATGGCATGCGAGTTTACTAGAACATTTTTTTTATGAGATGAAGGATGTACTAATTGTTAGGGATTACACGGATATGTTTCTGTAATGGAGCGTTGTAAAAAAAGTTGTAGAGCGTGTGCGGCTGTTTTCTTTGTCTTTCTGAGAATAATTGTACGCTAATGAGGAGGGTTGATAAGATTTGCAAATGAAATGAACAGGACGTATACACATACATACACCCTCGTTCATGACGGCCGGCATGGAGTAGTCAGGGCATCTGCCTCTAGGACAACGGTCACGGTTTCGTTTCCCGCCACGGACATAATGCTAAGCTGAGGCATATTTTTTGTGTGCACACATCAAAAGTGTCTAGGGAACAAGAACATTTTTAACTCTGAAAAAATCTAATTTATTTAAATCAAATCTAATCTTCTGTATCGGTCTCCTACCTAATTCCCCATGCCTGTATCAATGACTTATCACCACATTTTGAATAAATTATGAATGAATTCAGTTTTTGTAAAATATATTCTTGATTGAAATCTTCTAAAATGTACTTGATCCCTAGGCACTTTTGATGTGTGTAATTAAAAGTATTTATGTAAATATTTCAGTGTCTGGCACCCATAGTACAGGGTATCCTAGTTTGGGGTCAGATGACCGTGTGTTATATTTGTTATATTTATATAATTCCCGAAAGGGACCACCCCCTTTCTTAACAACAAAACCTTAGGATCATAAGGTGCCCCAGTTACTATAACTTTTAGTCTGCGTCAGCTAAGAAGCAAATTCTCACACAGTGAGAATGCCCATGAACATTTTTATTTTTATTAATTATTTTTAATATGGTAGTATTATTATTACATTGATTAGTATTTATGTATGAATATTTTTTTACATTTAATTACGCAAAATATGAAACTGACCTTTCACGATTTCGTTCGCGCAAATAATGTATTTTTGTCAATAAAACAATAATAAATTATGAGTGTATAACAATACACTTGTACGTATATGCTTGTACTAAGTAACTACTTATCCAATCTATATACTCAATATACTTAGTTACAATCGCTACAATGATTGTGTTAATGTGGTGGAATTAGTGTAATAATGTGCTGGTGATTTATAATAATGTAGTGAAAGTAAGAGTAAAGTAAAGGAGAGGACTCCTATTTAATCAATTTATTATTCCCGTGTAATGTTTTAATCCGCTGTCACGTTTTAATGAGTCTTTGACACGTCTTTGACTATTGACGACTTTATCGATAGACTGTGACAATGACACCAACTTGAACTCAAAGAGTTATTACTTTGTTTGTGGCAGAATTGTCGGCTTTAAATCTGAAGATATTTTAATTCCTTCTTTTTTTAAACACTTGGCTCTTATCTTCAGCTTCAAAGCCGACAATTCTGCCACAAACAAAGTTATAACTCTAAGGGTCTTACTAATAATGGCGGAATTGCTATTTCAAAGATACACAAAGCTCAACTTAATTTGTCAGTTGTATGTCAAATACGGAATAACCAGTTCTTGTAGACCTATAATAACCGTTGTATAAGTAATAACACGTTGGTATCTGAAAAACGTCAAAGACAATTCCCCATTGTAATCGATTCAAAATACCAGCATAGCTTTACGAATGCAACAGAGATAAATTGTAGTTCACTTGGAGTTACAACGCGCAGTATTATACCATATACATAGGTATACGAGCAAAAACTATGTAATAAGATTATTGTACTTCCACTGAGATTGGATTGTCTAGTTTTATTGCAAACTAGAACGTACTGAATACTACAACAGATCAAGGGAGAAACTTTCTTATTATTTATCAACTTTGTCAACGAAAACACACAAATAAGTTAGTTTACTAACAATCGTAACATAAACGGCCAAGACTTACTCGTTCGTAAGCGTAAGCTACCTTTTTTATAAGTGTACCATTTTTTACTTGTATGTTTTTCTATAAATATTGTCAATTTTGACTTTTCTGATTATTATAGTTTTTTTACCTTTACACGATGAACTATTGTGTTTATTTAAATTGATCATAACATCCACTATCATATCGTATCGCTGCTTACAGGCAGGTTTCTACGTCGTTTTCAGTAAGACTTGATTCATTCATTTAGTACCCTTGAGCTGTTCACCAGCCAGGGATGTATCCGGCCATCTAGCATTTGTTAAATTAATATTAAATCATATCTATGTATAGGTGTGAGCTCTGACGATTTGAAAAGATGCCAGTTTCTTCCCGGTTCTTCTGGCCAGTAAAAGAAATTAATTTGAACCGAGGACGTTTACTTTTGTTCTTAAAATCAAAAATGACTATCTTCAAGCTTTGTGTTATACTACTGTATATCTGTATGTAATAGCACTTATAACGATGAAGAAATAAACTATTTGATTTGATCTGATTCAAATATATCTAACGTTTGTATAGTGTTTCAATTATCTAATTAATATTTCTGAAAACGTCATAATTCGTCAGCTCTCTAGTATTTTCTTTGGTAAGTAGAGCTAACACAACAAACTTTTGCTTTGACATAAAGTATATTTATTTTTTAATGAAAGAAGTCCAGCAAATGAACAAATGTGCTCCATCGTAGACCACACCGCTGCTTAACATCAGGCAGGATGGTGGTCAACCGCTTGTTCATAGTAATAAAAACTTTAAATCAAAAGACCCAGAAGGGTAGTCAGAGATCACGGACCTATGCGTATGTACATCGTTTCATATTTCATAAAAATCAGCCCAGCCGTTTCGGAGCAGTTTAGTAACTAACATCGAGATATTAGAATTTTGCATATTGGTATATTACAATTGATGATTACGCATTTTTTGGTTTAGGTGTTTTCTTTTGCGTTGATGAAGCTGTTTATATAAATAATTGACAATATTTCAAAAATCCTAAGATCCCGATGTTTTAAATATCAATCCTCATCAAAAATATATATTTATTATACGGCCGGCATGGACTAGTGGTCAGGGCACCTGACCTGAGGAATTTGTTGTGTGCGTCTGGGTGTTTTATTTATCTATGTATGTATTTTAAATTTTATGTAAGTATATCAGTCTCTAGCACCCATAGCACAGAGTATCCTAGTTTGGGGTCAGGTGACCTTGTGTAAAAAAATTCCGGTATATTTATCTTTATTTATTGTAATTTTCCGTCACATATTTCTTGACAGAAATAATGAAATGTAAAACAGTATCTTAGAAGCAAAATACAGCCTTGATAGCAGTCCTCCTTGTAGGTATTTTATTGTGTTGTAACGGATACCGGATATACGGCCATTGCCGGGGCCGGTTGGCCGGATATTCGGCCACCGGATATAAAAAAAATGGACGTAATAAAAACCTGCGAAAAAATTACATTCATCCACGCACGGCTTAAATTATTACTGTGACTCTTTTGAGGCGGAAATCTAAATCAGAAATGCATTAAGAAAAATATGTTTGCAAAGCGTAGTGTTTGCAATGCCAACATCTTGAGAAACGGGTCGTGCCCACCCCATGTTACGTCTGTGAGGTAAAAGTTAAGGCACATCACATCTAGTTTGAGTAAAAAGTTTTCTTAAGCGAATTGACGCTTTGACTCTCATACATAAACTAATATGACTTACCTACATCACAACGATCGATCGACAAGTTACCGAAAGTTGTTTCGATTGTGGTTGGCGCCCACTGTATCAATACGGTAACACAAATTGGTTTTTTTCATAATTTTTATGGTAAAGAGCGTCTGTGGTCCAGTTGGTCGGATACTTGACTTGTGATCGGGAGGTCGCGGGTTCAAGTCCGGCTATTGGACGTGTACCAATGCAATGGGACTCTTTTTCAGAGCCTATGTACGCAACGCAACGCTCGTACGGTGAAGGACAACATCGTGATGAACCCCGCACACCACAAGGTGTGTGAACCCTATAACGGCGTTGGGCTCACCCCCTGTCACGTTGGGTTAAATACGCGCGCGTGAACCGTTGGGGCATTTGCTTTAGCAAGTGCCTCTGCCTACCCCGCTTTGGGATTAAAAGGCGTGAAGTGTATTATAAAACAGGAAACGCAAAACGTGTTGAAGTGCGTAACTCCTTAATGGCTAGGCGGAGTTTTGTTGTGCTTATGAATGACAGTAGAAGTGAATGACAGTCTTCTAATTAAAAAAAATGCATCCATTGCTGGACACAGGCCACCCTTGAAGGTTACACTAACTTAAAGTTTGTTCATAGCGATAAAAAACATAAAACATATATGAATATTAATAGTTAAAACAGGCCAACGTCTGTCGGGTCAACTAGCAAGAAATAGAATTTTAATGCAAGACTATTAAATATTACCCTTTATAATTTTCACAAACTCTAGGATTCCTTCCACCAGTGTCATATTCTTGATGATTGAGGAAAGGTTCGAATTCCTCTGATTCCAGATTTCCAGATCCAAAGTCATTCGCTCTTTTTGAGCGTGTGACATTACAATGGATGCACACTTATACTGGTCTATCTTTTTTTTTTTGCAGAAATGTCTCTATAGCAAAGAGGCGGGTGCGATTTGTTTAAAACCTAGATTTCACAAAAAAATATTTATTATTTACCTGCCTCTCTGCGTACGGGCCATTCTCTTAACCCATTATTGTAGTGGTCAAGATGGCTGCCTCTTATTCCGTATGATTCAATTCCCACCTCTGACAGGTACTAGTTGAATGTGTCTGGGTATTTTCATTATAAAAGTATAAAAAATATTTACTTAAGAACATTTCGTTGTCAGAATTCCATAACACAAGTGCTTTAGCTACTTAAATTGGGATAAAAGTCAATATGTGGGTTGTTGTAAAACCTTTAGTATTATTATTATCCTCTATAGACGTGTCAACTTGCCCTTGCCTCTTTTCAACTCGCAGGTTTTCTTGACTCTCCATCTTTGTCCCTCCTAAAAACACCAACTCATCATCAGTATGCTTCATTATCATTTGGGGGGAAAAGCCAATATCGAAAGTGCGTTAAAAAAGGACGTCACATTGCACAACTGTTGTAAGTAAATATAAATAATATTTAATTTAAGAATAAATCGTCACGATTGGCAGGCGGGTTGGCGATCGCAGTGGTGTTGTGGTTTAACTTACTGCAGTCCGTCCTCTTGAGAGTTCCCTCGATCGCCTCTTACGACCCCCACGACGGGAAAAGCTGCTCTGGGGTGGTGACACATCAAAAGTGTCTAGGGATCAAGAACATTTTTAGCTCTAAAAAGAAATCTAATTTATTTAAATCAAATCTAATCTTCTGGATTGGTCTCCTACCTAATTCCCCATGCCTGTATCAATGACTTATCATCACATTTTGAATAAATTATGAATTAATTCAGTTTTTGTAAAATATATTCTTGTTTTTTTTTTTTTAATCACTATTAACATAACAATGAACATAACATAACAATCTTGATTGCAATCTTCTAAAATGTACTTGGTCCCTTAGACACTTTTGATGTGTGTATATTCTATTCGCCGTCACCACACGGCCGTCGACGCAAGATCAAAGAATCACGTGACTCGTTGGTCACGTGATTCTGACTTCGTAATCCCAATGCTCGTCCAGCTTTACCTCCTGCCACAGACGCACATGAGACGCGCGTGCCATCGCGATAGCCTCATTGTCATAAATCCAACTGGCATTGTCTGCCAGCAGCCAGCGGCAATCAGCCGTAATGGCGGGAACGGGCTAAGGGTATCTAGTTAGGTACCATCTATTTCCTTGTTATTTGCCTCGGAGTCAAAGAAAGGTGAGTTATGCTACATGTAGGGATGGAGTGTCTTATCGTTTAGTTTTTCTTTTTCTGGCGTTTGGGAAATTGATTTATCTGATCGGAACTTGCCGTCGTGTTGTGGTTGTTTGTTTCTTTGTTCGAGATAGAGGTTTACATACTACATACACTTCACGCCTTTTAATCCCAAAGTGACAGGGGGTGAGCCCATCGCCGTTATAGGGTTCACACACCTTGTGTTGTGCGGGTTTCATCACGATGTTGTCCTTCACCGTAAGAGCGTTGCGTTGCGTAGATAGGCTCTGAAAATAGTCCAATTGGTACACGTCCTGTAGCCGGACTCGAGCCCGCGACCTCCCGGTTACAAGTCACGTATCCGACCAACTGGACCACAGACGCTCTAAGATAGAGGTTTATTTGTACAAAGAACAAACAGCAACAGAAAATAGTGGGTAAAAAATACTCTACATACATAAATTAAATAGGTTTAAAATAAATACATATTTTTAGCTTCATAAACGCAGCTTGTTTAAAACCTTCGTTGTTTCCCCGACGTTTGGACACAGTTACATGTGTCGTGGTCGCGAGCTGACTGCTGACTGAAGGTAAGCTGAATGCTTATCTTTGGTTAATCTTCGCGCTATAATACCCGTTTTAAACATTTAATATCATGTCAGTGCGCGTTTCCTTAAAAAATGATTTGTTCAACACCGTTTTTGAGCCAGTATCAGAAGTGACCTACAAGTCAAAAGCGTGTTTGTCAGTTAGGATGTGTTTTTAATAGATACCTAAATACAGTTTTGTCGTAATACTTGAAACATGTTGCGCAGACCTCTCCTAGTGTTGGATTAGGTACAGGAAGATGATGATGATTTGAAGAAAGTTATACGCACGGCATAGACTAAATACAATAAAACAGTTAAAAGACGATACGTATAAAAATACACTTATTACGGTGTATTGCGCTCCCGAGGGAAATTTCGATATAAAATATGATATAACGATTGGAAGCCCTAGTTTTGATTCCCGCAGTTTCCATCCAGTTTAATTTATTTATTAGAAGGAAAACTTACAGCTTGTTTTATTTTAAGTTTTCACATAAAAGACTTAGTTAATATTCTAAACACAGTCAAAGTTATATAATTATACTGTAGTAAAATTGTAGAATCACTAACAAGTTTTCACTAAAGCTTTTTAAATGCCATTGTCATCTGTTTACAAATCCCTTTTTTATCATTATGAACAAGCGTTTGACCACCATCCCGCTTGATGTTAAGCAGCGCGATGTGGTCTACAATGAAGCGCACTTGTTCATTAGGTACCTATTCACCCCAGTGACTTGAAGACCTTCAGACTGTACTGCGCAGAAAACACAGACTCCGGCAAGTCATTCCACATCCTGGCGGTTCGCACTATGAAAGTAGAAGCAAACCGTTTGGTTCGCGTTAATGGTAAATCCACCTGGTATGGATGACGTTTTGCCGTTAGCCTGGTTGTCTTATTGTAAAAGTTGTCCTTTCGAATTGGTACAGAAAACGTCAAAATCTTCGAATTCACATGCTAAATTGTTTCGAACCATAACTTCAAAATTAAAATTTTTCTTGTATAAACTTCCACCCTCCCACCCTTTTTACCCCCTTAGGGGGTGAATTTAAGTGAAATATCCTTTCTCGCGTAAACACTAAAAAACAGAACTCCAGTGCAAAATTTTAACTTGCTAGTGTATAGGTTTTTGATTTTTATCTGTATTTATAATTAATGCCAATTAATGTATTTCGAAACTATGCGTACAAAAAGTTTTATTATTAACGACTAAGTAAGATTTCGCGTGAAAGCTTAATAAATGAACCAAGTTATAGTATTTACAATACATTTTAAATAATAGTAGGTAGGGAATATTACAATATTTTGAACAATAGGTATACATTTCGCATTTCGGGGTATCGTTAAAAAACTGATACAGTTGAGGGTAATGCTTTGTATCCTTGAAATATAATATTACGGTATCGATGATTTTTCGTGTTCGGGAAAAATCTATTTTGTTTTATTTTTATCTCTCCCCATATTTCCATAATTTTGAGCAAGATACGTCTACAAACAGTAACAATTCCGTGTCACATTAAATATTTTTTGTACACAACACATTTATTTATTTATTTACACACACAATTCTTACAGGATAAATCCTAATACAGTGGTGTGGACAATGGTTAGGTAATACATATTACAATACTTACTTTAGTACCTAGAAACTGTTATATAATAATAATGAAATAATTAAATTATATAAAATCTTAATATCTCGCAATCAGGGAGAGCTAGCTGGATAAAAAATCTTTAATTAAAGACAAAAAAAAAGCGACAATAAAACTCCTTTTTTTTTTAAATACTAGTAAAAATCGTTTGACCACCATTCAATCTGATGTTAAGCAGCGATGTGATCTACTATGGAGTACACTTTTTTAGAATGATGTAATTTGTTGAAGATTTAATTTATACTAGCTGTCTCAGCAAACATTTGTTTTGCCATAATATGTTGCCTTTGTACCCCGTGTATTGGGAGAAATACAACTGGTAGATGCATAAAAATAGATAGTAGCCGATTCCCAGACCTACTGAATACGCATATAAAATTTGGCAAAAATCGGTATAGCCGTTTCGGAGGAGTACGGTAACTAACATTGTGACATGGAAATTTTATATATTACATGACCCAAAATTGTTGCTCACTAGTGTAAATATTTACATTGTATTCGCAAGAATCGATGAGTGAAATGTTTCTTATTCTTCTTTCTTAAGTTCTTTTCTTATTACGGCTTTCAATTCTTCCCTTTCAAGTTCTGCGCGGGTTACAAGTTACTACCTATTAAGTTACACGGGCACATAAAAAAGCTCGCCATATTGCCCGGAAAATAATGGAACTAATTCCCTCCATTGTCGATGTA
Source organism: Conopomorpha cramerella (assembly GCA_012932125.1). NCBI lineage: Eukaryota > Metazoa > Arthropoda > Insecta > Lepidoptera > Gracillariidae > Conopomorpha > Conopomorpha cramerella. The sequence continues at coordinate 12,742 of SJJU01072397.1, forward strand.
AAAGTTTTTCTTTGGAAGTTGAAGGAAGAGCTTTGACTCCTCATTTCTTTTTTCGTATAAGTTTCCGCCCTAACTTTTTCAGTGAAAGTTATGACTGTCATTTTGTTTGGAACTGTCACTTCAGTATGTCATCTCACAAATAAAAGGCAGAGTTTCCTTTGTAAATAATTCACCAATATTATAAACTAGTGGACGCCCCGCGATTTCATTCGCGTAATTTCAGTTCTTCATACAAACTACCTCTATAACGCCCTCTATATAGCGACGCGACTAACAGGATCGGGTTAAAAAGTATCCTATGTCCGTCTCCCTATTCTAAGCTACCAATTTTCAACCAAATCGGTTCAGCCGCTCATGAGTTATAAATAGTGTAACTAACACGACTTTCTTTTATATATATATATTATATATATACGTGAAAGTAGGGATGTTTGTTACGCCTTTCACGCAAAACTACTGGACCCATCATCATTATAATCAGTCACATAAAAAACCCCAAACTGCTGGACGAGGGCCTCCCCAATGATTAAAGTAACATAGGATACATATATGAAAAAAAATCTTACAAAAATAAATAATGATACTAAATTTGCAAGGACGTTTGCCCGCTCAGCGTTTATAAAACTAGAAGTTGATTGAAATTTCAATGTACAGGCCAAACTGCTAAAGGTAAAAACTTAAAATTTGGAAAGGGCCTTAGGGTCCCTAAGGCCTTTCTTTAATTCAAAAATAAAATTTTTTTTCGAAATCCTGAAGTGATCTGTAACTACAGCAATTTTTTGAGTTATCAAACTAATGGTTAGTTATATAGTAAATAGGAATAGATAATGGTTGCCGATTTAATTTTGATTTTCCTTCTTCCAACTTTCAAACATTCATTTTTAAAGAAACGCGCACTGAAATTATATTCAATTGTTTGGTTATATACAATTGGGTTAAACTTGCTTGAAATTAAGCAAACATAAGTAACAAAGGTAAGTATTTTCTAGTATACAGGGTGGCTCATTCAAATCGGTCAATATGGGAAAGTATGAAACTATAAGACATAAGAAGTTATGTTCTTAGGAACCATGTCATCTATTTTAATAACAAGAAAAACTGCATACTTCCATTAAAAAAAAGTTCTAAAATTGTATTAAAGAACAGTGGCCACTTCCAACACCTACTAAAATAAATGAAAGTATGTGAAAACAGTGCATTGTATTAATTTTAGACATTATTTTTCATAGAAACATTTATTTCTTATGACCTATGGAATCGATCCCTAAATAGAAATTGTGTCAGTCTTTTTCTCTCAAAACAACCGGGTTCGATTCCCGTGCTGAGTACAGGTACATTTTTTAAATGTGCAGTTTTTCTTCTTATACAAATCGGTGACATGGTTCCTAAGAAAGAATCGTCATATTATGTCACTTCGAACATCTACTATGATAAATTAAAGTATGTCAAAACAATGCATTTTATTTATTTTCAACATAATTTTTCATAAAGACATTTACAGCTTAAGACCTACACAATCGATATTTAAAAAGAAAAAGTGAAAAGTGCAAGTTTATTTTTTCAAAGCAACCGGGTTCGATTCCCGAGCTGAATACAGTTCTTTTTTCAAATAAAGTATGAATGCAGTTTTTCTTTTTATCAATATCAAATCATATAAGAACAAATCTTCGTATGTCTTATAGTTTCAGACTTTCCCATACTGACCGATTTGAATGAGCCATCCTGTATATTATAGTATAGTATAGCTTATCTTTGATTAATTTTACGCCGTTCTCAAAACGCAATTTAAAATCCATTATATATAAAGGAGTTAGGTCTATAATATAATTTCTTAGAAGAGCTAACCGCCGCCACTAAACACATAACGCAATTTCCCTTCAAGCAAACCGGAAGTGAATGTTATCATCGGCCGGAAGCAGAAGGCGTATCTAAGCGACATCTTTCCCAAGCATTTATCGGTAGAATGCGTTCTGTTATCTTAATTTTCTCCGTGCCCTATTTGGGTCGAATGGTCTTCTATAGTCTACTCATTAGACGTTTGTATTCCGAGTATCGGGTTAGCCTTGTGCCGTCCTTAAATATTTTATATTGCACCTACCTTACTATTTGTATAGACGGGCCCGTTGGTGTAGTGGTCAGCAAGTCTGCCTCTGCTCCGTAGGGTCGTGGGTTCGATTCCCACCGCTGACAGGTGCTTAGGTGATGAGCTTTTAAGTACTTATATAAGTATATATTTAAATGAAAAAAAAATATATATAAGTAAATATATATCGTTGTCTGATTTCCATAACACAAGTGCTTTAGCTACTTAACATGGGATGAAGGCAATGTGTGTGTTGTTGTCAAATATTTATTATTTATTTATTTGTTATACCCCCCTTTTAAGTTAATTTAATAAAGTAAGATATTCAGTTCGACCGTGTGCCTACATGATTTTTAGGGTTCCGTATCCAAATGGCAAAAACGGAACCCTTATAGATTCGTCATGTTCTAAGTTCTTGATCCCTAGACACTTTAGATATGTGTACTTCGAGATAATCACTAAAATCTCAGAATAAAATACTTTACAAACGCTAAGTGACGAATAAGTATTGTAACACTGTCCTTCTATTAGTTTTTAGTTAGTTTTTGTATCTAGAACTCAACTCAACTCGTATCAAAGCCAAACTATATTTTTTCAGTCAACGCTCGGCCAACGTTGAAGGCCGTTTTTTTTAGCCAAGCCACAGAGTCTGGGTGAGATTAAAAACCTCTTTGTAGTGCGTTGCGAAATTGCCTTTTCCAGCCAGAATGAATGGACGAAGTTCACTCAACGAAAGAGACGCGTGTTACATATTATGAAGCCTTAACCCTTAAAGATATCGTTGTAAATTTAAAAATATATATACAATGTGCTTCTTTAGTGTAGATTATTATTTATTTTTGTAAACGGTCGCGAGCTGGCTCAGCGACCACGGCGGCGGCGTCGTTCACTGGTTGGCTGCGAATCTGGAACTACCCTCAAAAGTCACTGTTTCAACACGTCACACACACATGTGTCGAGATCAGCAATACCCGTTTTTAACATCATCAGCCCATACCTGTCCACTGCTGGACATAGGCCTCTCCAATTGCACGCCACTGTGATCTGTTTTCGGCTTCTCGCATCCAGCTTCTGCCAGCCATCTTGCGTATATCATCAGTCCACCTTGCCTGAGGGCGTCCAACACTCCGTTTGCCGAGACGCGGTCTCCACTCGAGAACTCGTTTTCCCCAACGGTCATCGGTTCTACGGCAAATATTTAGGGTAATCGTTTTTAACCCCCGACGCAAAAAGACGTGTTATAAGTTTGACGTGTGTATCTGTGTGTCTGTCTGTGGCCACGTAGCTCCCGAACGGATTTTAATGCGGGTTTTTTTTGTTTGAAAGGTTTTTCCGTCGCGAGCGTTCTTGCTGACTAGGTTTGGTGGAAATTGGTTCATCCACTCAAAAGTTATAGGGGTTGAAATTGGGGATGAAGAATTTTACTGGAGTAAATATGTCCAAGTGGGGTGTAAAATGAAAGAGCACGACATGAAAATTTATAATTTGTTTATTAAATCAAAATTGGATACTTTGTTCATAAGTTATGAGGGTTGAAAGTGGGGACAAAAGTCGACTTTATACAAATATGTTCAAGTGGGGTATCAAATGAAAGGGAACATTTAAAATCGGTTTTTTTTTTAATTTTGGAACTTAATAATTATAAACTATTAAGATTATTTTAGTGCGCGTTCCCTTAAAAAAAATACAATACTTTCCTCCTTATAATATACGTTACTAGGAAGGATTTCGAGGTCACGCGTGTTAGAGCGACCCCGGATCTCGATAGAGTTCCTCCCCTAATCAAATTAATGTCTCTGAATTGCCCATTACAAGGGATTGGAATAAATCTTTACCGTATAGTGTAGTATTCTATGTACGTGAATCACTTTCTTTCATCGTATAAAAGGTTAGGCTGCTAATTATCTATGCTCTGGCATTTAATGGAGTCAGAGTGAGCCGTTTTATGGGTAATTCCGAATTTACCGCCCGTTTCTGGACAGTGTTGGGAGCATTCCATTGTGGCGATTTGTTACGTAATTTACTATGGCTGTGTGCTAATTTATGGCGATTAATTCTTATAGAGATATTATAGCGTGCCTATGAATACGCTGAGCTTCTAGGTATTGTATTTTTTTGGTGGGAATTCAAATTCAAATTGTTTTATTGCGTTCCACGATGTTAGGTTCTTAGGTGGACTGATGATCTACGCAAGATGGCTGGCAGAAGCTGGATGCGTAAAGCCTAAAACAAATCACAGTGGCGTGCAATTATAGAGGCCTATGCCCAGCAGTGGACAAGTATGGGCTGATGATGATGATGATGAGGTTCTTAGGAACCTAACATCGTGGTCATCACATACAATAGTAGAGAAACATTGTACAAATGCGTATTGGCAAAACAACGTTTGCAGAGTCAGCCAATTGCTCAATAAATAGTACCTATATTCATTGAGTTATTCATCATCATTCAGAGCGTCTGTGGTCCAGTTGGTCGGACGAGCGTCAGTGGTCTAGTTGGTCGGATACTTGACTTGCCATCGGGAGGTCGCGGGCCCACGGTTCACGCGCGCGTATTTAACCCAACGTGACAGGAGATGAGCCCATCGCCGTTATAGGGTTCACACACCTTGTGGTGTGCGGGTTTCATCACGATGTTGTCCTTCACCGTACGAGCGTTGCGTTGCGTACATAGGCTCTGAAAAAGAGTCCCTTTGGTACACGTCCTGTAGCCGGACTCGAACCTGGACCTCCCGGTTACAAGTCAAGTATCCGACCAACTGGACCACAGACGCTGACTGTAAAAGTTAGACTTCCTTTCGAAACAATGCGCATTTTAATACGCAGTTATGATACGTCTTTGTTTGTCGACAGTGTATGCCAGTACCGGGGTTGGGATTCCGTCGAGGCTCGTACCGGTGCGTCTGCCGTCGAGGTTTCTACTTCCCCAACACCACCGCCGAGAACCGCTACTACAACGGTAGCGACATCGAAGAGGAGTATGAGAAGCATCTGATGGTGAGTTCTTTCTTTCTATATATTCTGACGTCAAAAATTACACATACAAATACACAATAGTGGTAGGTTACTTGTATCATTTTTTAATGAAACGTGCACAGACATTATAACTCAATATTGTTCACCGGGTATATAGGCGCGAATATAACCAAAGACAAGCTCGAGCTTACCTTTGTTATTGTCTTTGGTTATATTCGCGCCTATAGACCCGGTGAACAATATTGAGGTTAGTTGTAATTTATAAATAACGAAAACATGCTGTGGATGACAAGGCCTCCACAGCATGTTTCGTTTCGTTGTTTAGATGCATAAGTATTTTGACGAAACATGTAGTGGATACTGTTTGTAATTTATATTTGACTTATTATTATAGTGTTTAATTCTGAGTAAAAAAAATTCACAATAGAATAACACAAAACTCAAAGAAATTTATGGGTCATTTGACAGTTGGAAAACAATAAGCTATTGGATAAAAAAAAAAAACAAAAAATGATGATGGTTTTATATGACAGATGGATCTTACAAAGCTACAAAAAATTGAATTGATTAATACTTTATTAACAAATAAAGACCGCACAAGTACGCATTGCTTTTATACATAGGTAACCAGCCAGAAAGAAAACAAATATAAAGCTATAGATTTTTTTTTTATTGTCCGTACAATTTGAATTAACTTGTTTTTAAGTCTCTCTGGACCCTCACTAGCGACATCTAGGTAAAAATTATTTGGAGTTTGAATATTACCCATTACATAGATATCTTATGGACATTAACAGATAATAATAGCACTAAGTACTTAACAGAAAAGGGTGCCCTGCAACTAAACTAAGTCCTGTTTTTGAACAAGGTACCCATAAACCATAACCATAAACTGGACAAATTTAGAATTAAATGAGGAATTTGAATCCAAGACAAGTTTCTCCGGTAAACTTAATTATGACTTTTAAATTATAGATTCAAACACTAACTGAATTCTGATTGAACTACGAAAAATACGAGGCCCCACTACGGTAAACCGTAGGTACTAATTTTAACGCGTCTAGCTGGGAGGACATCGGTTAGTCAATCTCTCTGATAGGGCAGAAGATGGACCTTTTATTGTCTTGGCGAAAAGCCTAATTTTTATGTCACCGCCAAAATAACAGCGATGAAGATAGGGAGAGCTGTTACCAAACTATGGTATTTTGTATATTGGGGTCGTTGAACCATCCGACAGCATAATCTTCCGGTAAAATCATCAATTTTATATTATGTACTCATCAAAAGCAGTACGCTTATGTATGCTTAGGGCCTTACTAATAATGGCGGAATTGCTATTTAGAAGATACACTAAGCTCAACTTAACTTGTCAGTTGTATCTCAAATACGGAATGGCCAGTTCAAGTAGACCTGTAATAAACGTTGTGTAAGTGACAACGCGTTTATTGGTAAGGGGGATAGATTTTTAAACCTATGCAATGGATTCATTGAGAATTTCTTTAATAGGTTGTAGTGATTTTAGAAGCAGGCAAACACTTTTAATAATGTAAATTGGCAAAATTACGGGTGCAGGTTCAGCTAGTATAGTATAAAATAAAGACGCTTTCCACTGTCTGTCCGGTATAGGGAGATTCATAAAGAGGATGTTTGTTTGTAAACTATATTTATCATACATAAACTGTTAAAACTGAAACTACACACATCAAGTGTCTAGGGATCAAGAACATTTTTAGCTCTAAAAAATCTAATTTATTTAAATCAAATCTAATCTTCTGGACTGGTCTCCTACCTAATTCCCCATGCCCCTGTATCAGTGACTTGTTACTTCATATTATAAATGAGAAAGTGAGTTTTTTTTGGTTGTTTGTTTCGCTTTCACGCCGTAACTACTAAACCGATTGCTTTGAAATTTTGCAGACGTATAGTTAGGAGTCCGGTTTAAATAATAGGATACTTTTTTCCCGGAAAAATTGATATTCCCGAGGGAAAACAAAAATATTCCTTTATACCGCAATATAACCGAAATCCACGCGAGCGAAGCCGCGGGCGGAAAGCTAGTTTTGAATAAATTATGAATGAATTCAGTTTTTCTAATATATATTCCTGATTGCAATCTTCTAGAATGTACTTAATCCCTAGACACTTCTGATGTGTGTACTAACTCGTGCGAAGCCTTCAATATGTAGCAAAGCAACATTCTATTGATAGAGGTGTCGCAAAGTGGGCATATGTTAAGTCAGTTATGTACCAAAAGGTCTAATTCGTTCATTAAACGCCCACGGAATCGCCCTACCTATTTAGGGAAAATGAAAATTGCAACACTAAAATTCACATTAGCATGTAGCAGTTGTGGGGTATTTGACTAAGGGCACGATTCCACTGCTGAAACTAAGCTAAGTTATTAACATACATACACTTCACGCCTGTCTCCCAGAGGGGTAGGCAGAGACTACAGATCTCCATTTGTCACGGTCCTGACCATACCCCTTTCGCTTCATCTACGTTCATACCTACATCTTTTCATACATGACCTCCGGTTTCGAGTACTTTTCACGCCACCTTCGGCCAGGACATCACCAATCTGGTCTGTATATGTCCTTCATTTACTAACATTTAAAATTATTAAACATAAAGCAAAATTTGTCTTTGCTTTGTCAAGACCTTTCTTATAACTGTAATTTGTATCTGTCAACATCATTAGCCACAGCCACATGACGTCTACTGCTGAACGAGGGCCTCCCCTATGATTTCCATAATAATTTGGGTGGGAAAATGCCAATAATCGTCACGCTTGACAGGCGGGTTGTCGATCGCAGTGGTGTTGTGGTTTAATTCACAGAGAGCGCTGCTGCCCATCCTCTGGAGAGCTCCCATGGTCGTCTCTTACCGCTCCCATGACGGGAAAAGTAATTTAACAAAACTCGATCCTTTTTATATATTCTCTCAATAATTAATCATATTTTTTTATAGTTACCTGTGTAATGAGTACAAAAGACCTTGTTTGTTTTGAAATGTAGCGTTGGAAAATATCTTCAAAAGAAAACCTATTATTCTACATCTATTTAAAGCCGAACAGCCCACATCCTTCCGAAGTTCAAGTACAAATTCACGGTTCATTCCAAAGCGGGGTAGGCAGATGCACTCAGCGACTGTGCCTGTCGCCGTTATAGGGTCTACACACCTTGTGGTGTGCGGCTTTCATCACGATGTTGTTCTTCGCCGTACGAGCGTCGCGTTGCGTACATAGGCTCTGTAAAAGAGTCCCATTGGCACACGTGCAGTAGCCGGACTAGAACCCGCGACTTCCCGACTGAAAGCATGAACTTTAAAAATGAAGGTTGACATTATAGCAAAGCTAGTGGAGTGGCGAAGCGCCCTAAAAATGTATGTTAACACGAATGGGAATTTATCATAGGAGTTTGTGAAGTTAGTCGACACATATTCTGGCTAGAGCTATTTTACTGTTATTATCCACATACAAAGTAGAAAATATTGTTTGTGCCATGAGAACCACAATTTAAGTCGCGAAATTTTGAGAGAAAAAACCACAAGGTGAATTTAAATTTGTTTAAGGTTTCATAATAGTCATCAACATCATCAGCCCATATTCGTCCACTGCTGGATATAGGCCTCTCTAAATGTACGCCATTGACATCTGCTTTCGGCTTCTCTTCTTTCTATAGTATGCTTATAGCAAAGGATTGTAAATAAAGAAACAAAATAGCAAATGGTTAATTTACTCCAATATTTGCACCAAAAACAGGAAGAGGTTCTCTATTAAAACTTCAGCGTGGTCACACATAAAAATATATAGGCTGACTTCGGGGTCATGATCCGGAACAATAGAGGTATATTCTTATGCTACGTCCTCAGTTAACGATTTCATACGATACGTTGCGGATACGATGCGATGCGTTTTTAATAATAATAAAGTACATACATAACACTGCAGAAGGCAATCATACTGAACACATGTAGAATAGTCCGAAAGTTTACACAAAACACTCACACACACACATCATCGTAACTGTCATCCATTGATAGTTTTGACTTGGCTTCGGCCCGTCACTACTAAGAGTCCGGTGTAATACCGAGGAAATAGCAAAAAAAATAATAATTATTATTATTAATGCGATCCGTTGCGAATCGGATTGAGTGTCCTGCGTGCAATAGTTATCTGCGTCCAACGCGTAAACATGTCAAAGCTCCGTCGTATTCTTTTATCAGAAAATTCTAAATATTTAAAGTATTTACCTATCCCCGGTGCGATAATAAACGATTTGAGTATGATTTATTACGTTTATCCCATAATAATCTCCTTTCTTTGACTGTGTTTATTAATAATTCCACATCCATCGCAGCAGCAGCCATGTTTACGTGCGAAATGCGAAAATTCGTCCGGAAATCGCAAGCTGGATTGACATTTCCGCAACGCAACTACTCGTACGAATGTCAGTCGGAGAGACGTAGGACACTTGTATTGATTACGAAGATTTGAAATTGACAGCGTGCGTTCGTGCGGACATCGTATCGGGCCGCATCGTATCAATTTGTTCACTGAGGACGTAGGGTAACAAGTTTCATTAATTACTTGGGGGAGCCTAAAGACTTTGTAAAAACTATGAACAAATAAAGAAATTTTGTAACATGTACATGTGATTCACAAATAAAATAATATGAATATGCTAGATGCAGTGCCAAGTAAATCCTTCCTCGATATCATCCTCCCTATAGAGGCGACGAAACTCCGACCTATCACTTAAGATTAAATGCGCAGGTGAAATGTAGCCGTTTGCTTAGCAACTGTCTCTACCTTCACCGCTTTGGGATTCAAGTAGTCCTGTGTATTCCCTATTGACCATACAATACAGTCTCAGATGCTCTGTATGACTTCACCTTGTGTGATATAAAGCTTAGTGTAACACCTACATAACAAATAAGGTGTCTACGCACGCCTGCGGTTAGTCGTACGATCAGGGGGCTAAAAATGCTGCACTCCAGTAGCGTGCACTGGCTTTTACGACAAGGTAGGCAGTAATCCCCACGTATTGACACCTATGTATTGGTAACTTGTCTTTACATCTTGTCTACTCACCCACAAAACACAGGACCTTCGATAGCCTATGTTGTGATTACAATAAAAAAGATCTAGCAAGAATTCTATTATTAGGTCGGGTACCCAAAATACAGTAGGCAGAGTCTTTTTGCCTAAATTACTTTATACTTTATACGTACGGCTAAATTACTTTTCATTTGTTACTTATATTTTTTTTTTGTTTTTTATCAAAATTATTAATTATTTATTTGATACTGTAATTCTGTCCTAAGTTCTAGAGTAATTAATATGTGTTAATAATCTTAAGCATGTGGTGTTTGCCTGTAATTGGTCGTGCACTTTAGTTATGTAATTTCAGTACTCGTTTTATATAATTAAGTTAA
>SJJU01072398.1:0-12880 GCA_012932125.1 Conopomorpha cramerella
CTGTCACGTTGGGTTAAATACGCTTGGCGAACCGTGGGTACTTGCTTTAGCAAGTGCCTCTGCCTACCCCGCTTTGGGATTAAAGGCGTGAAGTGTATTTTAATTTTATTTTTAATCACCTTAAACACACTGATATGAATGTCATTGGACATTAAGATTAATTTTTTGCTTGTCACAATATATAATAACTCTACCTTATTGGCACTTTAGGGAGTAGAAATACTGTATATAAGAATAAACTTCCAGTCCCCTTTTTTGCCCCTTAGGGGATGAATTTAGATATCCTTTTTTATCTCAGGTAAACATCATCAGCTTTCCAGGGTCAAGGGTTTGGGCTGGGCGTGGATGAGTCAGTAAAGAATAAAACAGTCAGGAATTTGATAAAACTCAAATAATATATATAAGACTATTCACAGAAGAGTCTCAGCGCCCTGCATGTCCAATATAATAACGGACTGAGGATGCTGTTGGGACTGTCGCGGTACTGCAGTGCGTCGGGGATGTTCGCCGAAGCACGTACCAAAGGCTTTCATGCTATATTAAGAAGTAGATCGGCCTCCCTGATGCGGCGCACTCGCGGCAGTCTTAATAATATCATCCTCATGACTCTGGCACAGAGGGTGGACTGTCATATACTGAAGCACTGGGAGAAACTGCATGTTAGTGCGTGTGCGCATTGTTAATTTTAATAATTGTTTTTGTATATTATTATTATTGTCAGTGTTATTTTCAAAGTTATTTCGTTTTGTTATGTATAGTTTTATTTAATTTAATTACTAACATTTATATACCTTACTAACAAATATGGATTTCTGTCTGATGCAAATAAAATAAATAAAAATAAAAAAAAATAAAAAATAAGTGGATAATGTCTGCTTTTCATAAAAAAAGAAAATCCCGTTTCAATGATTCCAAACAGCAAATAGTGTAGCTTTTACGGTAGTTATATGTATTTACTTACGTATTTCATCACAGGTTATTCAGGGTATACAATCACACTTCTCGTTCAATGCAAATTAATATTTGTATGCAGTAACCATGCAAAAGTATTTCATTTGTACAAATTATTCGAACGCAATCAGCCTGTATTCGAAAAGTAAATTAAATGAACGTCACATGCAAATTTCAATTATTGTATTTTCGAGTTTTGTCCGGTTGCGTGCGTAAGCAGACCTTTAGACTGTATTGCGCAGGAAACACAGTGATAATTCTTCAGACCCCATATATCCATGGGATCTGAAGATTTAGATTTATTCAGGCTATGAACTGAAGGCCCATATTGACATTCTCATTCAACATCTTATTATGCGAAATGTGACCGAGGCGTCGGAGTAATCCTAATGTTCTTCCCACCACCTTTTTGGGTTACGAACGTCAGTGTATGTATGTGTATGTATATGTATGTTTTCTGATCACCCTCGAATGATTCATATATGTATTTTCATCACCAATACCATTTTTTTTTCGAACGGGTAAACCTTTCTCAAAATTATGGATGCCCAGTCGCCCAGGCGAGAGACTAGGTTATGTCGGACTCTCACCGACTATAACCCCTCCGGTGGTCGTCGGCGGTGCGTGTCGGGTGACTCTAGGATCTCCTAAGAACGCACCGGGGTGTCACCCTCGCACAGCGTCCTGCAGGACTCGCCTCAGATTCGGGGAACCCGTCCCTAGTAATTTCATCAAAAGTCTGTTTCAACAGCACACCCGCAACACGCCGCCATATTATTGCCTCCATATGCTTCATTACGCGTGATAATGTATGGGTGAAGTACTTACGTAAATAAATTGAATTTGGTATTATACGACATTGCCAACGATCAACAACCTCCGACACGCCATGGTCTATTCACTTCTATTGTCTGTACAATGTTAATTTTAAAATATTAGCGAAACTCAAGACACTTAGTCCATGACAGGTCCCCAAGGAACCCTATGGTAAAAACGAAAAAATAAATACAAAGTGACAATCAGCTGATTGGTAGGTTTGTGTGAAGAGGTTTATTTTTCTTTTTTGACGTTCATTATTATAGCCGTGCGGTGACGGCGAATAGAATACATGTGTCACCACCCCAGCCCAACTTTTCCCGTCATTGGGGTCGTAAGAGGCGACCGAGGGAGCTCTCCAGAGAACGGGCAGCAGCGCTCTCTGTGAGTTAAACCACAACACCACTGCGATCGCCAAGCCGCCTGCCAAGCGTGGCCATTAATGGCATTTCACCCCAAATGACGGATCTCATTGGGGGAGGCCCTCGTCCAGCAGTGGACGTTATGTGGCTGATGATGACGTTCATTAACGTCCTAACTCCATTGAGTTGTAAGTAAAATGTCCCATCTTGTCTACGATATAAAGTTGGACTTTTAAAAATTAACAGGGATTTTTTTTAAATTTTATGTACCTAGGTTACACGTGTTCAGTACATAACCTCTAACTCACAATGTTCAGATTGCTAGCCAACCCAACCGAACATAACAGCTAAAGTTAGGTGCCATTGGACTTCAAATAATGTATTTTAAGGCCCGTATTCTGTTTGTCTGACTCCAAAAGCAAGTGTCAAAAAGAGACAAATACCTCAAGCACTTTTTATACCTATTGGTCTAAGTTTTAACCACTATACCGGCGTTACCGTCTACCAGGATGGGTTATATAGGCTACTTTAAATTAAGTTAGATATGTACCAACTGTACCATCCTGCCGAAATAAGTTTTAAATTGTTTTGTATTTTTAATTTTGACCCGCACTTATGTTCTCCCATATTGTGAGTTCGACTGGTAGAGATACTTTAGTATTAAGTCCACCTTTTTTACCTTTAGTGAAATAAAGTATTAAATAAATAGGCATGTTTAACATTGGGAATTTGCTCAGCATATGCCTCTGCCCACCCCGCTTTGAAATTAAAAGGCGTGTATTGTTTAATTTCATATTTACTTGTAGCTTATTTAATTTTCATAGAATATAACATAACAACAACTTTTCATACTGTAAGCTTCGATCCTTTTATTAAGTTTCGAATAGTCGAAGAAGCAAAAGCTCATAGTTTTATTTTGTAAGAAGAAAGATTATGTGCACAATATATTAGTATGTGTATTATTGCTTTACATTCCGAGTGTGATCGAATATAGTTGCAATATCGTTGTCTCTATCATGTCCCATAGCTGCAAGCGAGAGAGTATGACACAGAAAACACAAGGCTGAAATTAGACGCGCTCAGGACGACAAGAATTTAACCGCAGGTGCCGGCAGAAACGTGCGATCACAATTTGCGCCGTTATTGCTGAAACCACAAGTACCAACGTGTCATTAGAGTTCAAAATCCTGTGCGAAGGTTTCAGGGGTTATAGAGGTTGGTAATTAAGTTCACATACAGACAGAGGCAGTTCGTAGCTACTAATTTACGTTTCAAGACAATCTAGGTGCTTTCCTTGACATCAATCTGGAGTGATTCAGTGTGGCTGTAGAATTATGTACATTGTGATTTTGACAGCTGAATGTATGACGCCTGTTATCCCTTTAAGGCATAGGCAGAGGAAGCTCTCAACTCTAATTGTTAACCACTCACTCACACCGCCCAAAGGGGAATGTACGTGGTAGGAAGTAAAGCTAATTTTTGTATCAATGCTCTTAATTTCGTTCCACGATTGTTGCTTGGGCATGATGAGGAGTCATTTAGGTGCGCAGAGTGCGGACCGTGCCTCTGCCTACCCCGCTTTGGAATCAAAAGGCGTGAAGTGTTATTCTAAATGTGGCCGAAGGGTTTGTCCACTCCCTTTTGGGCATTACGGACGTGACTACATGTGTGTGTGTGTGTGTGTGTGTTAATGATCTCTTTCATCCAGGTGAAAATGGGATATGTGGGGAATAAACTGGGAATAAATGGGGCTGTATTTGACAGTTTTATGTTATTTCGGTGGGTTAATGGGGAATTTACAAACTCCAAAAAAATCTTATCTATAGTCGGATTTTTAGTTAGATTCCAAAAGGGGTTGCCGTTGCTAGAATAAGTTGGATACATAGCAGTACTACAATTTACTAGACAATGCAGATAGTTAGTTTGCAGGTACTTATTGTTGACATTATATTATGTGATATAAGTAGTATTTATGATTATAAACAAGTAACGAAAATTGAGAATGTTAAGTAAATATCTCGTAAACTGCCAGTAGCTAACCTACTCATCTACTATATAAAAATAAGTCGGGTTTTCCTCCCTGACGCTATAACTCCGGAACGCACGAACCGATTTCCACGGTTTTGCATTTGTTGGAAAGGTCTCCGTGAGTTTATAGCAAAGAAAATTCATGAAAAAATTCAACAGAAAAGCGGGTAAACGAAACGAACCCATCTGGTGGCGAAACGGAGTTCGCCGGGTTTGCTAGTTTTATATAAAATACGTAAATAAAAAGAGTGCGGACCAGCTCAAATTCGGCAGCCCTAGCAAGGGCGTCAAGAAAGAGCGTCACAGAACAAATACGCGCTGTGATTGGCTGCTATGTCACACATCGTGCGACTCGGCTTGTTTCAACCAATCGCAGTACCTGATATGTCTTGTCATGTATTTCTTGGAACGTTTTGCTAGGTGGGCTGTTCTATCGATGATTGCAGCACGTGTGGATTGTCCCTACATCAGACACTGCTCTGATAGACATAAATAAACTTGTACAAGTTAGTCTTAGTTTTTTATTGTTTTCAAAATTTGTTTATTAATATTTTGTGTTATTTGTACTACACTCATACTGGACTTAGTTTCCTGAAATAAATACTTTTAATTTTTTTTTTATTTATTTGAAAATCTCCTTTTATTTTAAAAACACAGTGAACAAGCGTTTGCTCACCATTCTGCCTGATGTTTAGCAGTGTCGTGGTGTACTATGGAGCACACTTGTTCATTAAATAGTCACTGGAGTAAAAAGGTATCCTATTTTCTTCAGTGACTTAAAGACCTCCAGACTATACTAGTACTAACTGACCCGGCATACATTGTCTTGCCAATATACATTATTAACAATATTTTTTTCAATTATAAACGTACCCCTGTCCTTTCTCAGGCTCTAAACTATCTATATAACAAAATTCATTTAAATCGGTTCAGACGTTTTGATGTGAAAGCGAAACAGACAGACAGAGTTACTGTCGCATTCATAATATGGGTATATATTACTAAAACATTATATGTATGTCATAATAATATGGTGTGTAATGTAAAGTCTATTTTTTTAATTCGACGAACCAATTTAACAGTTCCCATTCACACAATTTTGTGCTCTGCTGCAATCAAGTTAGAGTATATTATACGCGATGACAATCTTTAAATGTTGGATAATTCAATTTTCAGTGATTTTCATGATTTATTCCTATGTAAGTTATTACATAGGAATAAATCATCATATTGTACGCATAGGAACTATCAAATTAGTCCGTCACATTAAAAAATTGACTATAGTGTGTATATAATACAGACTGACTTCGGGGTCATCCGGACCAACGTTTTCTAACTCAGAAAATTGTAGCGATTCTAAGAGTATAGTTGTTTTTATGCCCGAGGCATTTTAAATTTAAAAAAATGCATCGTTTTTTACCGAATATTACCAACAAAATATGGTCACGCAAAAATATTTATAACAAAAGAAACTTTTTTCAAGAAAAGAAGTACCTATAGCATTGCAATCGCTATCATTTGATGAGTAAGAAAAATTTGTTCCGGACCATGACCCCAAAGTCACCCGGTATAGTGTTTATACATATATATATACTAACTGAATACCCACGCCTCCGGAAAATTAATACAAAATCCTAAATCCTTAAATAACTCTCTGCAAAGTTATCGAATGTTTGTGTACGTTATGAAAATAAATATTTACTTTTACATCGATAAACTCGACACGCGGCGTAAATTCAACTTCCTATATCCTCGAATACAAATTACAGAGTCGTGTATGGGTATAGGTACACTAGTGGCGAAGCTAGGAGGTAAGCCGGTAGTGAAAAATAGGCACTTAACTAATTTAAGTTTAAATTTAATCTAAGATTTTTTATTTGTCTTGCTTATTTGAGCTATAATAAGTCCCTACGCTACTTAATTTCCTTGAAAATATTTGTTAATGTCCCTGGCATAGGCTTGTCTTGTACTACCGGCTTACCCCCTAGCTTCGCCACTAGTATACACACGTATTGGTATTGTTGTTAAATAAATTTTAAGTAACGAGATAACTTTATAGAAAAAATAGAATTATCGAAATCGGTTCGTAAACGACGAAGTTATCGGTGAATATAAAAAGCATAAAAAGAAAAATAATAAATACACTTCACGCCTTTAATCCCAAAGCGGGGTAGGCAGAGGCACGTGCTAAAGCAAATGCCAACGGTTCACCAAGCGTATTTAACCCAACGTGACAGGGTGTGAGCCCATCGCCGTTACAGGATTCACACACCTTGTAGTGAGCGGGTTTCATCACGATGTTGTCCTTCACCGTACGAGCGTTGCGTTTCTAAAAAGCATACTGAGTGCAAAAAGACGCGAAAATGCGGGGAAATCAAAAAACATTTCTCATCTCCATACGAAATATACCCCGAGGCAGGAAATCATCATTTTGTATGACGATTTGTTTTTTCATTTCCCGGCATTGTCGCCATAGTAGAAGTAATTCATATTAACGAGTCCATCAACGTTTCTAAGACCATAGCTCGGAGTCCTTTTACACTCAGTACAAGGATCAAATTGAGAAAGACTCCTTTTCTAAAGCCTCCAAAATTACCCCCTAAACAAGATGCCAAGACAGTTTATTTCACTTAGTCTAATACGGGTCGATAGACTTCTTTTCGAACCACGAATCGTGCTCTCCCTTACACGTGCAAAATAATAAAAAGGGACACAGTATCCGCCTTGGGGTTACCTGTTCAATTCAATTAATTTCGGTGATGTTGACCTCTTCCCAGCATTAGATATTCGAACGAACGTTTATTTGCATATTGATTAGTTCTTTCGATGCCGATGAGGTAACTCAACCATTTCGCGGACACATCCTGCCTGTTGACGTGATAACAACAAAATTATATTGTATTAATTTGACTGTCCACAGAAGTGTTAAACATTGTACAATGGCCATGCATTTCATATTATAATTATGTTCATTAACATTCTCGTTGTTTGACTGAAACGTTGATATTGTTACTAGCGCGAGGTACAGGTTTCCCGTTCCCGTGGGAATTTTATTTATAGTTTCAATATTGCTACAACAACGCGACATCTCTACTGTCAGGGCTATAAGACTCCTAAATGCTTTCCTCAGCCAATGCCAGAGTGCCGATTTATTTTGTGATTCGATACATATAAAATTAATGAGTACTCTATAATATGTTTGTTAGTACTAAGTAATTTTTGGTATCGTTGTCGACATATAATGTTTATTTGTTGTTTATAGGTAAAATATATACTTTATGTGAATTATTTCTCTCTTACGTGATATGATGTTTATTATTGTTTTGTTTTGTAATTTTGCTCGTGTTGGTTTTTTGTTTAATCTTTTTTTATGCTATAGGTTTTTTGTATATCATTTTTCTCTAGGTTAAGTTAGTATAAGTGTATATGTTCCATTATTGTAACATTAAGTGCGCTTTGGCCCTGAGCTGTCATACTTTTTGTAAATATAAATAAAATAAATCTCAAAATGTGACACTGTTGAAATAACAATCTTATTACTATTTAGTAAGAATTATTTTCAGAATAACAAAATATCTTGAAAAATCGCGTTGTAGCAAATGAGCGCTATGTTCTCAACAAATTCATTGAGTAGTTTTCATATTTTTTTATAATAAACTAGTGGTATAAAGTGGGATAAAAAGTATTCTGTGTCCTTTACCTAGTTCTAAGCTACGTTCCCCCAAATTTTCAGCCAAAACAGTTCAACCGCTCTTGAGTTATAAGTAGTGCAACTAATATGACTTTCTTTTATACCTATATAAAGACTAGTGGACGCGACAAACATTGTCAACCTCAAGGGTGGCATATGTCCAGCAGTGGATGTATTTTATTTTTCAAAATAACCTTCTGCTGTCATTAATTAGCACAACAAAGAAAAATTAGCGAAATCGGTCCACCCATTTCGGAGTTATGCGGTCACCAACACATTTTCGGATTGATTTTTATAGTACAGGTGTATTTATAGTCTGTTCATTATCTCCGGAGATTTTATGTAAACAAACAAAAAAATTGGTTATTCATAGTGCAAACGTTTCTGCAGTTAAATTCTGTCTTAATACACAGAATGATTTCAAACATTAGCTAATACACTGGATAAAAAATACGTCATATAAAAAATATAAAATTTTTAGAACAAAATTATTACTAACAATATGAACTCGCTATTAAAATGTGCCTCTTGAAGAAGTCTTTACGTCTGAGTTTCCTAAAGTTTACATAAGGAAAGGGGGATTTGATACAACTTTCAATTTTTTCTTTCAGAAGTAGTTTACTATTAAGTCTCATTTTGAATAGCATGCATGACCAGCCACGTTTTTGCTGTTATTTTGTCTGTTCCAATTTCATAGTATGTCTGCATTTTTAGTAATATTCCTCAATTTTTCTTTAGACGTTTGTTGTTATGAACATGGTCTCGCCCTCCATGAAATAGTTGAACAATCACTAAAAGTGTGTTTACAAACCCCTTACAAACCCTCTCGGTAAAATGAATAGATTATAGGTAGAGTAATTTGACAGTTCAAAAACTTCGAAAACTGCTGTTTTGTTGTTTACATAATTTCTCTGGAGATAATGAATAGATATATACCATACTAGCAAACCCGGCGAACTCCGTTTCGCCACCAGATGGGTTCGTTTCGTTTACCCGCTTTTCTGTTGAATTTTTTCCTGAATTTTCTTTGCTATAAACCTCACGGAGCCCGAGACCTTTCCAACGAATGCAAAACCGTGGAAATCGGTTCGTGCGTTCTGGAGTTATAGCGTCAGGGAGGAAAACCCGACTTATTTTTATATAGTAGATGTAGATACTATAGGTAGATACATTTATTCCATGGTGATCAGCGTTGTGAATAGAATACATCAGCTGCCATCCTGACATATCGTATCGTAGGAGTCCAACTATGAAACCTAGAGATTTAGGTTTATTCAGGCTACGGTATGTTTATTAACATTTATTTATTTACACAGACACTTTTACAGGCCTATTGCGATATAAAGGTAATAATAAAATCTAGGTTTAAACAATAAAATATGAACATTTTAAACAACAAATTATTTCATTTCCTGACAAACTTAGAAGCTAGAGTATAATAATAATAAAGAAATATAGGTAGATATGTACTATTTAAACTACACACATAAAAAGTGTCTAGGGATCAAGTACATTTTAGAAGATTGCAATCAAGAATATATTTATTTTACAAAAACTGAATTCATTCATAATTTATTCAAAATGTGGTGATAAGTCATTGATACAGGCATGGGGAATTAGGTAAGAGACCAATCCAGAAGATTAGATTTGATTTAAATAAATTAGATTTTTTTAGAGCTAAAAATGTTCTTGATCCCTAGACACTTTTGATGTGTGTAGCTACCCATGCGAAGCCGGCTGCGGCATAGTCAATTAAATGCATCCATTTTACAACGTGTGTTGCTTCAAAGTTGCAGTAGTTCCTAGTATTATTACGAGAAGTTGCCGAAATTGGCCTCGCGTTTGATATTCCAAAAACAAACCCAGCGCATGCATGATGCATGCTCCCAATCCAATCTAGGTACCGTTCGGAAACTTCTAGGGCTCAGGGATTTGTGATGCATGAGATTTTGAACGGATTTGATGATGTTATCATGTATAACGCGACTGTGGCTTAGGGATTGAATGAGCTGATTTGGAATTGGGAGATTAACCCCCTTAAATAATACCTAATACAAAAAAAATACTATTACATATTCGAAAAAAAAATAACCTTTTGTAATTGACTACAGAAAGGGATAATAAACGGAGTGTGTATACTTCACGCCTTTTAACTCTTTCCCGGACAGTGCTACGGCTATAGCCGTCATAACAATAAAAAATCCCATCGCCGTTATAGGGTTCACAAACCTTGTGGTGTGCGGGTTTCATTACGATGTTGGATGGGTGAATAGGTACCTAATGAACAAGTGTGCTCCATCGTAGACCACATCGCTGGTTAACATCAGGCAGGATGGTGGACAAACGCTTGTTCATACTGATAAAAAAAAATGTCCTTCACCGTACAAGCCTTGCGTTGCATACATAGGCTCTGAAAAAGAGTCCCATTGGTACAGGTCCAGTGGGCGGACTCGAACCCACGACCTTACTACTGGATACTTGATCCTGAACCCAACTGGACCACAGATGCTATTAATACACAGTAATACACCTATTTCGTAGCTAAATCAGGCTCACTCCCTATCGATGGGCTCACCCCCTGTCACGTTGGGTTAAATACGCTTGGTGAACCGTGGGCATTTGCTTAGCAATTGCCTCTGCCTACCCCGCTTTGGTATTAAAAGGCGTGAAGTGTATTTCGTAACTAATTACTACGTAGTCAACTTCCAAATTGGTGTACTACACACATCAAAAGTATCTAGGGATCAAGAACATTTTTAGCTCTAAAAAAATCTAATTTATTTAAATCAAATGTAATCTTCTGGATTGGTCTCCTACCTAATTCCCCATTTCTGTATCAATGATTTATCACCACATTTTATATATTCTTGATTGCAATCTTCTAAAATGTACTTGACACTTTTGTTGTGTGGATTTCCCGAGCCGTAGCCAACTACCAAATACACCGACGAAATGAGACTATCCAATCAAATCAAATCTAAAAAATATATTTGTTTGTGCAACATAGGTGGATAACATGGTAATAGTGTTAGTTTTTTTTTTTGGTAACACTATGTGCTGTCTGAACGACATACAAACAATTCTTAGGCTAAATATTTACAAACATAATATCATAATAGGGGAAGCCCCGCGATTTCATTCACGTAGTAGTTAGTTTACTTAGTAGTACCTACATCCTATATTTCAAGCGTCTAAATTGAGCGGTTTAGATTTTTCATACAAAAGTATTTTCCCGTTAATTCTTGTTCCCGTGGGAATTTCTGGAATTCCTTTCTTAGTGCACCTACAATACGTTAGTTCAAATTCCAAGTAGCCGTTTGGGCTGTGCGTTGATATGTATGTCAGTCAGTTTCTCCTTTTATATATTTAGATAAAACAAAGTCGATTCCCGCTGTCTGTCTCTATGTATGCTTAGATTTATAAAACTACGAAAAGGAATTGAATGCGGTTTTCTTTAGTAGATAGAGTGATTCTTGAGGAAGGTTTATATGTAAAAAATAAAGTTTTTTTTTTAAATTAGGGATGAGTGACAGTATTATAAACGTAAGAGTAAACAAATATAACCAGAATGCTCCGAACTGCTAAGCTATCATGAGTTACACGTGTTATTGTGAGTCAACCATAAAAGATAAACATATTCTGTTGCGGGATATATTTTAGACCATTTTATAAAGAATTTCCGTTTTCCCAAAATTTCCCTTCACTACTCTGCTCCTATTGATTGTAGCGTGATTAAAAGTATACCTGCCCAGGAGTATGAATAATTATTGTACCAAGTTAAAATCCGCTGAGTAGTTTTTATTTCTAAAAGGAACAGACAGACAGACAAAAAAAATACTGATTGCATTTTTGGCATCAGTATCGATCACTAATCACCCCTTGATGTTGAAGTTATTTTGAAAATATATTTCATGTACAAAATTGACCTATTTAAGGATTTATTATAAGTATAGATAGAAGATAAAAATATAGAATATAAATAAAAAAAAATACACTTCACGCCTTTGCATCCCAAAGCGGGGTAGGCAGAGGCACTTGCTTAATATGCAGGTGCCCACAGTTTACCAAGCGTATTTAATCCAACGTGACAGGGGGTAAGCCCATCGCCGTTATAGGATTCACACACCTTGTGGTGTGCGGGTTTCATCACGATGTTGTCTTTCACTGTACGAGCGTTAACATAGGCTCTGAAAAAGAGTCCCATTGGTACACGTCCAGTAGCCGGACTCGAACCCGCGACCTCCCAACTTTCGGTCGGATACCTGGTTACAAGTCAAGTATCCGACCAACTGGACCACAGACGCTGAAAAAATATAGAAGATAGAACAGAATACTCTTTTATAGAATAATATGCTTTTTCAATCAAAATACATTTTAAAACACTTTTAAAGTTATTGTTCTTATATTCCTTATTTTTCTAGGCAACTTAATGTAATTTTTTTATATACATCCCAAATACACTTTTTCCTAATAAAACTGTTTTATGAATATGAATAGGGTCGTATTTGGGATTTGCTTCGATACTTGAGGATATGAAAAGTTGTTTATTTTTCCTTATAAACATACACAGTTCCAAAAGGTATAGAGCTGGTAGAGTCAGTATTTTGAGCCTCCGGAAATGTAACTTGCAAAAATCTGTTTGTTTTAACTTACAAAGAGATCTAATACTTCTTTTGACATCAGAATGCAAGGTCTGTCGCGTTGCCCAAAAATATGACTTCTTATCGGAGAATGTACGTAGGCATCTGTTAGAGCGTCTGTAGTCCAGTTGGTTGGATACTTGACTTGTAACCGGGAGGTCGCGGGTTCGAGTCCGGCTACTGGACGTGTACCAATGGGACTCTTTTTCAGTGCCTATGTACGCAACGCAACGCTCGTACGGTGAAGGACAACATCGTGATGAAACCCGCACACCACAAGGTGTGTGAACCCTATACGGCGATGGGCTCACCCCCTGTCACGTTGGGTTAAATACGCTCGGTGAACCGTGCGCATTTGCTTATTAAGCAAGTTCCTCTGCCTACCCCGCTTT
>SJJU01072399.1:0-18252 GCA_012932125.1 Conopomorpha cramerella
GCAAGATGGCTCGCAGAAGCTGGATGCGAGAAGCCGAAAACAGATCACAGTGGCGTGCAATTGGAGAAGCCTGTGTCCAGCAGTGGACAAGTATGGGCGGATGATGATGATGATGATGATTGTTTTTTTATTAGTTAATCTGCTATTTAGCTTTAAAAGACCATACAAAATATATAAGTAATTGGTCTGAATGTACATGTCTAAATGGAGTAACCAAGAACGATTCTTGATACGGCATCAATTAGGAATAAATAAGTGTCTGTACGTGTAGACACTTATTTTTCCGTAGGAACTGTAGAGTGTTTCTAAGACCCTTCGTAAATACGCTAGCAATCACGTAAATAAGTCATGAGGAATGAATTTACCTATATTCATATTAATAAAGAAGTAATGAAGTGAAGTTATTGGCTCACTGGGTAGAA
This sequence comes from Conopomorpha cramerella, assembly GCA_012932125.1. NCBI lineage: Eukaryota > Metazoa > Arthropoda > Insecta > Lepidoptera > Gracillariidae > Conopomorpha > Conopomorpha cramerella. The sequence continues at coordinate 423 of SJJU01072399.1, forward strand.
AGCGCCCTAGAAAGACATACACTAACCAGATTGGCGTAAAAAATACGGGCCACTAACGATCATGTAGGTGTCTTTGGTGTCATGTTTGTATGCCAGAATCGTGACAAATAGACAGATTTTAATCTCTGCCTACTCTTCTGAGAGTCGTCAATCATTGCGCCGAAATGTTAAAAGTGAATTGCAAGCAGCGGGAGGTAGCTGGAGCAAGTGTTGCTGAAGATGGGAAGGGTGTAGCGTGATCTTGCCATGGTCTTCTGCATCTCTGTGGTGCCAGGATGATAACAACAAGACTTCTGGGAGACGGACTTGACTTATATCAATTCATTTCAATTATCAATTCAATTCAATTCAAATAATCGTCGACTTTTTTTAGATGTCGGAAAGATTTTATTGATTGACAAAAATAAGTGAATTTATAATCTTTTTAAACTAAACTTACAGCTACAAGTTCCAGGTCTCTGCAATGCTGCCCAGAAGGCTGGCAGCATTGCCGCGTTGGATGCAATGCTGAGTCATCATCATCATCACCAGCCTATACTTGTCCACTGCTGGACATAGGCCTCTCCAATTGCACACCACTGTGATCTGTTTTCGGCTTCTCGCATCCAGCTTTTACCAGCCATCTTGCGTATATCATCAGAATGCTGAGTCGATGAGGTATAATTATACTAAAAATAATAGTAGCATAAATTTTACAACATGTTCATCCTGCATCGAAGATTTTTGTCTTGTGCTCGCCAATTTCCTTGGATATGTAGCAAACTGTTAGTGAAATTGATTTAACGGTCGCCTTTTCTAGTGCAAGCAGTCATTGGAGAAGAGGATATCACGATACCCAGAATACACATGGGATTTTAAATATAATGCAGAAAAATGTTTTAGTTTTATTTTTTTTTGTATTTTTATTTCAATATTGAATAGAATTTTGCAAACCACGCGATACATCCATCCAATAAAAACATGCTTTATAATACTAAACAGAATCATATTATACCTGCGGAGCAAATTACCACAAATCCAGGTTTATTTTACTCAATTCCTTTAAAATAAGACCAACTTCAATCTTCGTCGAAATGAAAAGTTGAAATTTAAATTCAGTCAATATCGTGTTTCAAATGTGCTAACCGTAATGGTCCTAAAAATAATAATGCCGGTCGATTTGTGAACTTTGTGGCAAACAATTCAGGCATCCTTGTCAAACAACCCGATGGACTGCTATCAAAACTTACCAGGTATATGATATCACATTTTGGACTTTCAAAAGACACTTGCCGAAGGCACGGTAGACCTTCAGATCCAGGATCAAGGAATAGCGCGCGTCGTCGTGATCGCTCAGGGCTACTCCGTCTGCGGTCGTATTTCATAGCTGGCGTGTGCGCGGATTGCGATATCCAATAACAGGAATGGATTGATTTGTTGGCTCCATATTAATATGATAATACGTAAATGAATATATTGTAAATGCTGTAGGAGTCAATTTGAAACTTTCATTCCAGCTTTCTCTTAGGTTTGTTTTGTCTTTACCTTCACGCTAATGTAACGCCAGTGATACAATTTCACAATACAATGCCTGTAAAGCAGGCAACTAATAACCCATGATCGAGGTCATTGATTACATTATTAAAATTGTACCCATTTTAAAACTTCCGTCACAAGATACTGTCAAAAAAAAAGCACAAAAATGCTCGCATTAAACAAGTATGCTCAAATAGTGAGTAACCACTGTCCTTATTTGACTTCAAACTTGGTAAAAGTGGCACTCCAAGTGGCGATTTGTTGCAAGTCACTGTACTTTTTTGACTACAAAACTGGTGGTGAATAACCTAAAGATGGAATTTCGTCATCCGCCTCGCTGGAGTCGGTCAAGCAGAACGGAATGGAGTCAGATATTGTTCAAGGTTCAACTATTGACGGAGCTTGAGGTGTTTGTTACGCTTCGATAAACTCCATAAGCCTTTGTCTCTCAAGAGGTATTCTAAGCCACATACGTAAAGGTAACGAATGAAGGTACACAAGCAATTGAACCGCATTCAAAACATTTGTGTGACGACCGAACAAACAATCGCTCCTTATCGACGCATAATCACCGCGGCCTCATTCACATTGAATTTCAAAGAGACGAGACCAAGTTAACCTCATCTACATCTGACATTTAAATTTGTAATCAGATTTGCGAGTCCCTTTCCGTTCATCCATCATTCATTGCTCGATTCTGAGTATTAATATAACACTAGTAACATCGAATGCCCTTTGAGAGCGCCTACCTCTAATCAATTAGAGGAAGCGAAAAAAAAAAAACGAAGGAATGGAAAACGCCGGCCGGTCTCGGATCTCGGCTCGCCAGTAACCGCTCATTATTTCTTCTCACACGTTTTTTATTGCGGCAACATTATACGTGGGTGTGGTTGTAATTTCCTTTCACCGACGTAAGGGCACACACGCATTCAAGCATAGGTGCAGAGGAATATGAACTTCAACTGTACGACAATAGGGTTTGTTTTCGTAAAATAAAAAAAGGGCTGATGAGGAGATGACTGATAAAATATTAGAGCTTCCCGTCCCTTTCGGTTGTATAGGATAGGTCTCGTTTGCACTGACGCGAGTTTTAGCCTGGATGTTTTTACGCGCGCCAGGGGGCAAAATGTTGGTTGTTTTGGCGGCAAAACGCTTCGGGGATGGCGTAACTCAATAAGCAAACGTTGCGAGGGCCCTTCGGCATAGCATGTTTTATTTACGGCGTTTCAATCGGATTTTATGTGGGTTTTCCGCAGCGTCGACGGAATCACGTGATATATTATTCGTCTGTGACGCGGCATATTTTCTGGTTGCAATATCAAGTTACTGAGTGAAGTAATAATACTAGGGAATGTTAATTTACAATAAACTGGTAGTTAAGCTTTTTAGCAAGAGTCATTTGGAAGCTAATCGGAGGGTTATTAGTACTTATCACTTCATTACCCAATTAATTGCCTATCCTTGATTACCTCTGACATTAGGATATGGTTTTGAGGTGTGATATCGATGTAACAATCGTAATCTATCTCAAATTCCAAATACGTATTACCTTAATTTTAAATGACAACTAAGTACTGTATTATACTCTTCTACCTATTCAATATTAAACTCAATCAATTTACATGAGAGTAGAATTAACGCTAGTCCGTCGAACCATAACCAAAACCTATCCTGATCTAAGTTAAGCTTTTACAAGCTCAAGCTCATGCTTTATTAAAATAACGAAATCCCTAGTCTAAGCGCTTCATGCATTACCCCAATTTAGCATCGCAATTAGAGCGATCCCCCTGGGGGTGGAAGGGAAGTCGGGGGGACGCCGGGGTTGTGAGGGGGTCACGGGGGGCTTGAGGGGGGCACAACCCCAGGGGGTGTGTGGTGTAAATGCCTACAGCAGCAAAGCGAGGGTCGCCCTTTGTAAATCCTTTTGTAACAACTGCGAGGATTCTCTGGATACGCGGCTTTTAGTTGATTGCCATTGTATCTGTATTGTTCGCTTGAGAATAGACAGGTGGATTATTGAAGCCAGATTGCGCTTCGGCATGCTACTTACCGAAAATATTTTGATAATTTTGAGCAAGTGTGAATCTTACGCGTATATTGAACTAGCTGACCTGGCAAACGTTGTTTTACCAATATAATTTATAGCCTATATGTTAATCTAGTTTATAAGCTACAATATTGCCACGTTTAATTAAAATCCGTCCAATACTTTCTGCGTGAAAGAAGGACAAACATCTATTCATCCATACATCCAGACATCCATCCAAACTTTTGCATGAGTGAATAAATATGGGCTGATGATGAAACATCATCTGGTTAAATTCTGAAGAAGGTTCGGGGAGCGGCTTCATCTAAACATGGTGTGATTCCAGAGAATTCTAGACGTGGATAAAATTATGAGAGCCTACTATGCTTTAGAATCACAGTTTCTTAAAAGACATCTATCTCCATTTGGACTGTTCTGCTTTCTGTCTTAGGCCTAAAAATCCTTAATTGTCATATTAGTAAAGATGTGCTGTTTGGATGATACAACATGTCCTTCATGTAGTAAGTAACTTAGATTCTGCAGACATTCCCTCGTGTTGAGAGGCTCTTAATAAGCATAAGATTTTTTCTCGTAACCTGACGCTGCTTCAGGCATTTTTGCTCAGCAGAAGCCAACTTGTGCAATCTCGTTCCATTTACTCATTTTCATGTTTGAAGTTTAAGACGACGACGCCAATTTTACCTGAAATTGTACACGAAATTCGACAAGTCTCTGATATTGGAACAATAGTATATTCTCATATTCTCAGTGAACAAGTGATAAACGTGGTGAACGTTGTGATGCCTCCTTACGTCTAGATTCTTCTTCAATTGGTTGGACAGTGTTTTTGATAGATCGTTCGTCGAATTGTAACGCCTAATTCTACAAGTTTGAGGAGAAATTCGCTCAAATATCTCGACCTAGATGAGATTTTACATTTTACCTGGTCACAGCTTTAATGTACGAAGAGTCCTTGGTGGATAAATATCGAGACGGATCTGGAGACTAGATTTAGCTTCACATATCGTATTCCATGATGAAGATCTGACTCCATTCTTATGACTAAATACTTCTTAAGTATAATGATTGTCTAAAGGAGGAGAAGGAGGAGAAAATGTGAAAACTGGATTGCATTATTTATTCTAGGAAATTACTTACTTATTTAATTAGGGTATAGCATACCCGGGAGGTTCATAGGGCCTTGCAGATATATCTCCATGTTCCGCTATCCAGCCAGCGCTGTCTTTACCGCACTCCGTCAATACCCGCCGCCTTGAGCTCAGAGTCCACGGAGCGTCGCTACGTGTGCTTTGGTCTTCCTCGTCTCCCCTAACCGCTAGGATGTCAGTCGAAAGCCACAACCACCTGATTGTTCTTATCTCTTCGGAGCGCGTGGCCAATCCATCTCCACTTGCGCAGAGCGATTTCTTCGCCTATTGTCCTTTGGTAGCATTTGGTCCATATCTCCGTATTCGTAATCGTGTTTGACTGAAGCTTGAGCGAAAATTTGCTGAATGGCATTCTGCAAATTTTCGTTTTCGTAAATACGAAGACTTCTAATTTGCTCGTAATGGCTTTGGTCACTTTTCACGATTTATAGCCATACAGCAGCACAGAGTTCACTAAGGTCTCGAAGAGAGAGAGTTTTATGCGACGGTAGACAATATTAGACTTCCAGACTGGGCAGAGTTGAGCGATTGCTGCGTGTGCCTTCTTTATTCTTGACTCGTTATTGCGTTCTGCAGCTCGGATTTTGTAAGGATGCTGCCAAGATAGCAGACGAAGTAGTGGAGGATCGTTGTTTAATTCGCATGTCGGCAGTTTTAATGTTATTGATACGCAAACCTATTTACATTGCTGCATCTTGGAGTGCTGACAGTTTTACTCCTCATCTGGTTTATCGTTGGCGAAATCAATAAATACTATGTCGTTTGCGTAGACCAGGTCTTCTAAAGTCCCACCAGGCCCAGCCTCCTCTAGCCTGTTTTACAACATTCCTAATCACAACCTAAAGATTAGCCCCCTTAGCAATAAACGCGTTGTCACTTATACAACGGTTATTACAGGTCTACTTGAACTGTTTATTCCGTATTTGACATACAACTGACAAGTTAAGTTGAGATTCGTGTATCTTCCAAATAGCAATTCCGCCATTATTACTTTGTTCCAAGGTCACACAATCCTGGCGTTGACTAATGGATAATTAATTGAGCAATAACATCTCTTACGGCAAGGGAAAATATCAAAGTGTAGATGGTAAGGTGAAAGAAAATACCTTGGGAAACTTAACATACCAAAAGGTTTGCTTACCTAAAGTAGATTATGTAGTAGCAGCTACTGTCACGCTGAGTCATTGATCACTTTCTGTTGGAATGCGCCGCGGACAACTGCTGCATTCAATAATGATAAGTATCTATTATAGTTGGCGTCACCTAAGAAGCAAATTCTGACATGTCGATTGACATGCGTAGCCTAGACTGATAATGTTGTACAATATTGGAAAGATTAGATTTATTTTAGAATCGATTTATAAATGATGTTTTGGTACCATCAATTATAATCGTCGTAAATGTTTTGTGAGCAACAAACAGACAATGCATTCAAGGTTTCGACAATATGAAATTGATTTGTAAGCCGCTCATAATACGTGTTGTACAGCTTATTATATTTATTTTTCATATAACTGCATAATTTAAACGTTGTATTTTCGATTCATGAACAAGAAAAATCACATCTCTATTAATTGATGACAACGAGCTAAGAAGCAAAAGGACGTCCAATGCTGAGATACAAATGTCATCGCCATACATTTAGTTGTCAGTGACATCCATTCTAAAAATTGGTCATGCATTTATCAATGTGTCAGTATTTGCTTCTTAAATGACGCCAACTACAATTCTTGTTGACTCCGATATTTGATAATTTGTTGTAATGTATTTTTGTTTGTCTCAGGTACAAACTTACGTAAAGTTGATTTGGTTTAGTTAGTAATAGAAGTTTTGAGTTGGTTAATCCTTCAAAAAAAGGCTTTTTTTTTGTTTTGGAGATTTTGTGGTTTTTTTTTTTACTATATGATACACATGTGCGGCTTAAACGTGTCATTGGCAGAATTGTAGGCTTTTAGCTTCACAAAAGAGCTATTTTTAAAAATTGAATTGAATATAATGGAGTCCTAAGCAAAATTTCAAAATTAAGGTATTGATAAGTATTAAGGGTAAAATTAAGGTAGTACAAGTGTAAAGGTAGACTTTCGAAGCGAGCGTCTTTTGTGACAGTGATGTTCTATGCAAATGTATAAAATTCTAGATATCGTCATTCGAGCTCAGCGGTACTGACGCGGCCTAATGACGTCACAGTGCCGCTGTGACGTCATTGCCATTCCTTCGTCGCCGGTGACGCTATTGTCGCCGCGTCTGTGACGCTTGGCTCGAAAGCATACCTTAAGTTTGACTTAATATTGACATTTTAACTCCTTATTATGCTAAAAGTGCTTAACGGTCCTCGTGATATTAAGGTTCTGTCCACCCCCTTTTGTGCATTACGGAGTAAGTGTGTATGTGAGTTCTAAATTTGCAAGTAAGTATAATTTGACAACAAGCCACTCACTTATTATAAAACTACTTACTACGGCAAACATTTGTTTTGCCATTGGAAAAATTACACCTTTTAAACCTTCCCTGGATTTCCCCGTGTGGTTCAAGACCAAAATTAGCCAAATCGGTCCAGTCGTTCTCGTGTTATAGCGAAACTAACGAACATCAATTCATTTTTATATATACCTATAGACGACTCCTTGACAAACTATGTATCACTGGATCGACATTGTAAAGTTCTCGTTCTCATCGTAAAACCGTTTCTAAAGGTTCTACCCAAAAAAAAAAAAATACTTGAGTTTATGTTTGTATGAAACAACACAAAAGCCATTCAATTTATCGCATCGCCGGGTCGTTCACGGCATCATATCATTGCGACAACCGTAGCACTGAATGTGTGACATATAAGGTTTTCATTAAGTGCGCACGAGTTCTGAAGGCGATACAATGTTGCAAAATAACAAGGCGCGTCGTTTTTATTGCAAGCTGCATAATTTTATGCCATTTTACTTATGAAACGGTATGTCGGATAAAAAAAATCTGCGACATTTCATTGCTACATTGGCGTTGCTTATTACTTGTACGGTAAGTAGTGAGTTAAGTTGGTAGGTAGCAATATTTCCTCCTTTATACTATAGGACTGTACGTTCCTGTACAATGTTGCTCATAATTGAATATACGAATTGATGACGGTGATAAATTGATAATGTGAAAAAAAATATCATATGAAATAATTTGACTTGCATACTTTTTCTGCTTGTTATTCTTAATATGAAATTTATTTAACATTATATTAAAAGTTTAAAACTGGTATTGTAGCGCGAAAATTAACCAAAAATAAGCATCACTCTAAAAATGTCTGAATTCATCGCATTTTTTCTTTCATCTAGTTAACGTCAAAACGAGGAAGGACATGCGAGTTTAGAAGAGAACCAAATCCTCTTTTCCTAGTAAGGATTAGTTAATTACTACCTGCCTACTCCTCTGGGAAACGAGCGTGACGTAAATGTATGTATGGAATAGTTAACCTTCTTGTCTCGCCTTGGGTTTATCCCGGACGCCCAAAATCTTTGCGCTGAAGAACCTAGGGACCGATTTTTTTTATTTCATTTGTGTGACTTGGCGGCTTTTGGAAACCTAACCTTCATGACTAACTGTAAAGAAAAGCTTGTGGCAGAGCAAGTCTACTTTTTGACGTTTTCAATCTGCCTCATAGAACTTAAATTTGGATTGAATAGAGACCAACATCTTAATGTATCTATCTAACCGATCAAAAAAAGATCTTTTCTAAACGGCCACCCACCCAATAACCAACCGCATCTTCTTAACCTCGTGCCCGTTTCATTTTACAACAATACTAATAACACTAGATAACTGTCGATCGACACTAATATCGAGGACACAATGATTTTCCTTCTAAAATATTCTATTGACTAGGGCAGCTTTACTCACTAGCTAGTTTAGGATGTTACTGTAGATGCAGAAACAAACGATGAATTTGATGGAACGAGATTTGATTACCAAGGGCCTTGATTTTAAATTAAGTGAAACGAAACTAGCGTCTTTTGTTATCCAAGCGATTGCAGTTTTAGAACATTGAGTGTTATTTTAACGTAACTGTAAGTCACGCCTTTATTATTACTAAATAACTTAAAGTATCGCTAGTATATATGTTGATATTTTTATAATTATGTTTTTGTACAGTGTTGAATTAATTACCCACACATAGACGATAGTGATCGTATGTATTCATTAAATGTATTTCTGGCCTTATATTTCGAGTGATAAACGTGTTTTTATTATGGTAACCATTGAAAACGACTTGCTTGATCTATTCCCTTCGTATTTCATTCTTAAATAGCTCTTCCGCTTGAGGTCTGATCGTCAAAAAGGTCATCATCTCACCTTTTAACACTTTGACACACTCTTCCTAATCCCATTCCACGTGACGCTGTCTCTCATACAACGATAATGAGCGGCCATTAATCCTCGCATTGAGGCTGTTCTTTCATACAAACTCCATTCATGCCGCGTCATTCATGTTTGTCACAGCCTTTGTCCAGCTCATCCGGGCTTAGTGACAACAGAATGGATGTCGGCCATTGTTTCTTGCTTTCTCAGTTTTGTGTTTAGCATTTCGCCTGGCGGTGCGTCGCATGTTTGTGTTGTATTCTAAAGAAAGGTGCCACTAAGGCCTAGCTAGTTACACAATTCCTGAGTTATTTTTCAATTTAATATTGCGATATACACAAATTTGAAAGACACTCCGCAAACCTGAAATATGGCGTTAAAAAAGAGACGCTTTACTTGTTATTTTTCCAGGTTGTTCGATTCTATGCAACAGTTACTCATCATCTTTGCTGAGTAATTAATTGAGGTGAACCGCAAAGTAACGCGGTACATTATATACCACGGCTTTTAATCTTACTGAAAATTGGCGATCGCATGAATAGCCACAAAATATATCTAATTATAATGTCGGCTAAACATCATTAATTTTCTGCCTTACTCCACACGAGTCGGCGAGGGGTGTAAGGTAAATGCAAGTTCGTTGTCCACGTCTCACTTCAGCAGCTGAAGACGACGAGTGACAGCACTCTACGATGCGTTTTAGCGGCATGTTCCGTGCCACGAACCACGCGCTATGCTTGGAAGCCAGCCTAGATAGAGGCTCCCGGCATCTTGAAAACAACAAACTGAGCTGACAACTGCCTTGACATTCTCGTTCCTCTGCGGTTTGGGTTGTCAGACTGTCATATCTCCCGTAAATTAACACACACGCGAAATCAAATAGATAAAAATGTAGACGCTGGGTATCCTCGAACAAGTTGGTTGGGAGTTCGGAAAAAAAGCTAGGCAGGAAGAAGATACAGAAACCACTAGATATCTGAACGACACGTGGTCTTCTGCGATAAATGACGAACTATTGGTAGGCCATTTCTTATTATATAAAAACCTTTTTAACATTGTGCCGGTCTTGTATAGGCAGAGGAGACACCGGAGCACATCCTAATGAAATGCCAGGATGTGCAATGATACACAGCGACCCATCTAGGACCCGGACGACCCCAGCAGGAGATCATCATGGACACAAAGGGTCGGTTCCTCGAGGATCCCATGCTCCTTATATGCTTAGAGTAGCGTAATCCAAACCTTGTGCTATACTATCTATTGTATCTAATACTACATATTGAACGTCAAGCTACGGAAACGCCCTGAATAATCTACAATTAGGTATTGAACATGGACGCTTAGCTTCGTCTGGACACTAAGCCCCTCGATATCCTATGGAGGGGGTGCTAATAGCAGAATAATATTAAAATAATACCTCCATTTACTCAAGGATGCACGTTTATGTGTCTCAAGGAATATTAGCACTGTTGTGGAGAGTTACACATCTGACGCGCGAGCCAGCAAACCGCAAATCAGGGTACCTACTCAGAGAGGCATTGGTTGAGCGTTTAAACCTGTCCCTTGGTGAAGTCGCATCTTGGGGCGAGGCCAATCTGGTCAGGTTGTGTCTTTTCTCAACAAAAAGGAGCCCATTCAATCTGGCTCCCACTTTCCAGGATGTACCCCTGCCTATACCCAATTAGGCATGATGCTAACCTCCAACCTCAACTTTGGCTCCTATATTGAGGCTACGCTCCAACACGCAGCCAAGAAGCTGGGCATCCTCTCGAAGGTGCGACGGTATTTCACACCGGAACAGTGGCTCACACTGTATCAAGCAAGTTCGATCGTGTATGGAATACTGCTCTCATCTTTGGGACGGATCAGCCAAATATCAGCTTGAGGCTCTGGAGGCAATAGAGAGGCGTGCTAGAAGGCTCATAGGTGACAACAGGATGTTTGATTCTCGGCTACAAAGCCTAGAGCATCGCCGCAAAGTTGCGAGCCTATCTGTCTTCTATCGGGTGCATTTAGGAGAGTGTGCTACGGAGTTGCATAACCTAATACCCCCATCGCGTTTTTACAATAGGACAACCAGGAGAACGGCAAAACGTCATCCATACCAAGTGGATTTGCCATTTACGCGAACCAAACGGTTTGCGTCCACTTTCATAGTGCGAACCTCCAGGATGTGGAACAACTTGCCGGAGTCTGTGTTTCCTGCGCAGTACAATCTGAAGGTATTCAAGTCTCGGGTGAATATGTACCTAATGAACAAGTGTGCTCCATCGTAGACCACATCGCTGCTTAACTTCAAGCAGGATGGAGGTCAAACGCTTGTTCATAGTGATAAAAAAAATATATACGTATAGAAATACGTACCTACTTACAGTCAAGGCTAGGTACAACAGTTATTATTATTATTATACAATAAATAAAACCTAAGACATAATACCTACCTACTATACCAATTAAATTTATAAAATTAAGGTAGGTACGCAAATCAATAAATTAGTACGTTTTCACTGCCCTTGAAGATAATTCTTTTGGTACAGTTTCTAGGAATTGGTGTTAGTTGACCTCGGTGAACTGAATTCATGAATTATTATGTAAATTAAGTGGAATAAGTTTACGGTGTGTTAAAAATTGGGCGTCCGTGTTTGTTTGTTTATTTTGACCGAATTCTAAAATCCTACGGCAGTATTTTTTGTTTGTACCTCCAAACTTTTGACTGGGTGAATCGATTTTGTATGATTATTTTGATGTTTGAAAACAATGGTGCTTACCGTTTGGTACCTACCATTTAAATTTCGTTCATTTCCGATAATGACATCCACGTGTAGACCACAAAAGTACAACTGGCTTTTCTTTATTTTTCCTTTTTTCTTTGAAATTATTTTAAGTAGTTCGGTAGTAAGGTACTTTACTAACCTAACCTAACCTAACCTTTCCGAATACACCAATCAGTACATGATGTTTTCTTAAATCGGATTATGAACTACTAGTAGACATTGTTGACACTGTTTTTAGTATCTATAGGTAGGTACCGCAGGTATAGTAAGGATCTATCTCTGTCCTTCAAATACACAGCTATGGTCTTAGAAACGTTGTTGGGCTCGTCAATATGAATACATTTACTAGGTACGGCGACAATGTGGGGAAAAGAAAAAAAATCGATCCCCATACAAAACGAGACAAAAAATGTCTTTTTTGTATGGAGAAGAAAAACATTTTGGCTTTTCCCTTATTGTCGCCATAGTAAAAGTTGTTCATATTGACGAGCCCAACAACGTTTCTAAGACATTGCTCGGGGTCCTTTTACACGCAGTAATATTGCTTATGGAAATCTGGAAAGCTAGCAGCTTTCCATTAGGATTTTTTTATCGGTTCAGTTGTTCCCAAGCTTATTAGCAGCAAAAAAAAAGAAATGTTTAGAAGTACGGACTTAGATTGTTCTGTTTAACAGTTTGAGTACCAGTATTCCAATTAAATGTACGAAAGGATAATAGATTCGAATATTAATGTAAACGATATAAATTATGTAAATCCGTCAACAAATAAAAATGTTATTTCGGTCCTTACATGGAGGCTTATGCGGAAAATGCAATGTAAGAACTTACACAGTCCTAGCAAACACAAAAGATCGAACGCGCGTTTCGCCTCTACATGAGGCATCCTCAAGCCTTATCGATCGACGCAGTGACGACTGCGCTCCCAAATTATACGACTAAGTACACCTAGGTACAAGAATAATCAGGAGTTTACTAAAGAAACAATCAGTGAAAGATAGTGAGAAAATGAAAGAGAGGCAACTACCGTTCGTCTTTGGTCTCGCTCTTTTGTGGGTTTTTTTAATCTTCTCATTTTCATAAGTACGATGATGACAAATCCTATACACATTATGACTTTAATAGAATATTTTAAACAATCTTATGCCAACAGCCACTAAGAAACAACAAATAATATTATTTTTATAATTAAATATCATAAAGTTTAATATCTGTAATCATACCTCTGATTTGATATCGTAGATTTTAAATGATAAAAATATGCTTTTTCAGCAAAACAGATTCATCTGTCGATGTACCTAAAGTCAAAAGTGGTGTTCCGAGTGTGAACAGACTGTTAAGGCAAACTGGCCTGCGTCGGTCGCGCAAAGCAACGTTTATGGTCAATAAAACTATTTTAATCCAGCCATTAGTATGCCGCGGGCGGCCGGCAATTAGTGAACGGGCGTTTGCGCCTCAACCCAGTACCTACAAAGCGATGAATGCTATCGTCATCCAGCGTATAGCTTGTTGTACCGATCGATGGCGATGGAGAGTTATACGACGTGTCGTAATAAGCCGTCGAATACATTTATTTCCTCTAAAGGACGACACACTTTGGTGAAGATTAATATCTTAGGCGTAACATCAAAGCTACTATACAGAGCATGTTTCTTTTTTCTTCATATTGAACATGAACGGCAAAAGTAACCACGATTGTTGTAACATGAAAATAACACGGGACGGTTGTTATAAAGAAGCTACACGTTGAAAAAACAATTGATGAAACCGATAAATTGTTCAGGTACTGTGTTTAATTGACGCCTGTTCCGGGTCATGAAGTTTAATGGCAATACAATTTATGGGTCATAATTGCAACACCGACATGATGGTAAAAATTCATTACTCTATCTATTTATCTACGTGTTACCAACACGAAGCTTTGCCTTTTATGGGTGTGTTCATAAGAACCTTGAATGCAAAAGTAGTACAAAAATAACGTACGGTTTCTTCAAGGGCAATCGATTTCAGAGAAAAATCAATAATGTGAATCTGCATTGACAAATTCACAAAAAATATTTAGGTATGTGATTGGTTGGAGACCGTTGTTAAACCAATCATCACAGAGCTGATCAAATGTTTTGATTGCGGTGTCAAATTAAATACGCTTTAAGAAGTCGGCAGTAAAATAAATAACCTTCAAGTTCCAAAGGAAATCAATACAGATATTAGGTTTACAGTCGGTAAAGAATCTGGTCTAAACTACTAAGGTTATTTGACATTATGGGTCATTTTTTACTTTACATCACATACTTTACATCAGCAATTTAACAACATTAATCACTCTATAATAATGCCTATTGGTTTTTAAGTGACACGGAAAGTGTCATCAAACCTGATAGACCACTTTCTTGGTCTATCGTACAGTCACGTGCATAAACGTGTATGCACTTAATAACATTTCAAAGCCGTTTTCTCTAAAATTAACCATTGCTACTTTGATGTATCTAGAATAACATATTCGCAAAACCATAACATATATTGTGTGTCATGACTGTTTTATAAGAAAATTGATTTGAAATGTTACTAAATGTATACATTGTTATACACGTAACTGTACACCTATTATAGTACATAATTATTCCGACATATTTGTTTTTTGTAGTCGCTGTTTTCTCAGTAACGCGTCAAATGATAGAGTTATAAAATTTACATATTTTAGAGAGAGTGACCACGATTGGTTCGAAAATACGTTTTTATCATTTACTTTCCGCGTTACCGTAAACTAGTCAACAGATTTCATGCTAAATACACACATAATTTTGTGTATACAACACATCGCTCGCCATAGATAGCAGAGTAACAGAAACTGTTTTTTAAAGTTCTTTCAGAATAATTTTATTTATTGAAATGTTTAAATATGACGGCGATTTATATACGGTGACGACGTATAGAATGTAATAGGTACATGTGTCACCACCCCAGCCCAACTTTACTGTAATCTGTGCGAGGCGACCGAGGGAACTCTCCAGAGGACGGGCAGCATCGCTCTCTGTGAGTTAAACTACAACACTACTGCGATCGCCAACCCGCCTGCCAAGCGTGGCGATTATTGGCATTTCCTCCCAAATTATCATAGAAATCATTTTGCGAGGCCCACGTCCAGCAGTGGACGTCATGTGGCTGATGATGATGATATATTTTTCGGTTCTACGGCTAATATGGCCGGCCCACTGCCACTCCAGCTTGCTAAAACGATGAGCTATGCCGATGACTTTGGTTCTCTGTCGGATCACTTCATTTCTGATTCGATCCTTCAGAGAAACGTCGAGCATAGCCCTTTCCATAGCACGCTGTGCGACTTTGAGCTTGTGGGCCAGCCGTGTCGTCGATGTTTTTGTACCATGTTGAATAACTCTAGTCTTTTATGAACCGTTCATCTCGTGAGACATCAGTAGTTCTCTGAATCTAATTAAAAAGCTACAGCATGAAATGTTTATTGCATAGTATTAATTGCTGTGGCAAACGTCGCGAAATTAAAATTCTCTAAGTAAATGTTAAAATTATTCCTAATAAAAAATCAGAGAGGCTATCATAATACGACTTAATAACTGCACCATGTGGTTTCAGAGTTTACGTAATTTCTATGTAAGATTTTTATACACGCATAAAGGAGAAAATTGCATTCGTCGGCGTCTTTATAAAAAGGCGTTTTTATAATAAGTAAACCCGTTCCAGTGCCATCATGTTTAACTTCATTCTGTAGGTTGTTCTGTTTATATTTCACCACAACATTTTGCTAAATGCAACAGTTGTTCTGGAAATAACAATATTTTTCTATTTTCTTTTTTGTTCGTGACAAAGGTTTTTCTAAATCTACAATTTTGCCGCAGTCAGGACGCGTTTACACTTTGGCGCCAGTCGTTTGACTTGAGCGATAAGCATCAGACTACCGGCTTGTAGGTTCGGTGTAAACGCGCCCGGTGCCAGCCGAAAAAAAATGCCCGCCAGACCTGTTTCCATGCAGAACCTACTCTAGCACTGTATAAGAGGAACGCAATTCTCACAACTTTCAAGGATCACCAGTTTTTACACAATTTTGTGCGACTTCTTTAGGTATTTCGTGTTGTGAATTTAAAATTGTTTATGCTATTATCTTTACTTTGGATGATTGAATTAACCTTTAGCGGCTTAAAATATTTTCCTGTGTCGCCACTTAAAATACCTACTGTTAGTATTAAAATGTTATGGATATTGTATGTTACTTTAGGTGAATACATTCCACTTGCTGCGAATTATACTTAATCCAAATGAAAATTGTAATGTATGACCATCAAGATGTCGAAAAAAAAGAGCCAGCTTCCATCGGAAACCCAAATTACAAGTGAAATTGAACATTCTATGTCTCCATCAGCGCGTTATCGAGATAAATCTGAAGTAAAAAGAGTATACCGTCAGTTCAGAGCCAACTTCGCAGAACCTTCGATCTCGCCGGTGAAATACGAAGAAAAAAGTTACAAATTGCCACTTACCGAGTCTCCGGCAGCGCCGCCGCCGCGACCGCCACTCCAACTTGTAGGTACTAACAAAGATAAGAGCCCAGCACATATAGAAGTGGCTTTTACACTTTCACGCGAGCCTTGATTATAGGTACAGTAATCATCAAAAGCTATATCAATAATTAACCCGACAAAGAGAAACGGAGAGTTGGTTTGTAAAGAAAAAAATGATTATCCGATTCTATCTTTGAAGCTGGCCGTACTTTACTTACACGTTGCGTAAATACCAGGTTTTGTAATACACCTCTAATCACTGCTTCGAGCCGGAAGAGTTGCACTTGCTCAGAGTGCAATTGCTTCTGCATTAAAAGGAAATGTAATTCGTGTAATTTAATTCGATTATGGGTTTGTGTTGAATCAAACCCGATTTTTTTTTATTAAAACTAGACTGTAGTTTAAGAAATTTATTTATTTAAACAGCGGCTAGGTAATTTTTTGGTAGTTTTGGTACGCGTGCAAGGTCCCTTGCTTTATATCTGAATAAGGGATAAGGGAAAGCTAAGAGGAAGCAAACGGCGGCGGCGTGGAGGATTGGCTGACTTAAGTTGGATTGCAGCTTTGTACCAGGCTTGCAGGAATGGAACTAACGTTAGAATGATACAGCAAAAGAAGAAGATCGGGGAGGATGAAGGCAGGCGATATACGGAGTATTGCTGTCCATCGCAGCAAGGTGGAGGATTGCAGAGGTAGTGTCTGAATTGCGATACGATATACCTACTCTATATTCCTTGCCGGCTTTCAATAATTTTACTGCTGGTAGGTATCTAATGTGCAGAAAGAATTATTCAGCTGTTTGTGAAGAGCCCCTCAAGTCAGAATACTCATCATAATATTACGGTTTTCAGGTTTGATATAAAAAAAACTATTGTGCGTTCTTTGCAATAATAGCATTCCAATTAAATGAAACAGCCATCAAAATGGAAAAGTTTGTGATGAAAAAACAAATAAAATGGCTTCAAAACAATAACGATATTAAAGAACGAATCTCTGACCGAACGACTTGTTTTTGGAACTGATCCAAATAAATTGCCAAATCCGATATTTCAAACATGATACACGATTGTGTATTTGCCAAAGACATTTTTCTTTTATGTCTATTTTCGGTCCATCCGAATTTTCTCTCTTTTTCGATACAGGATACCTATTATTTACAAACTTTTCACGTACAATGCCTGTCGCGGAGTGTTATAGAATCTATTGACTTTCATAGATTTATATTTTCTTACGCCCAGTTTTCGTTACGCTTATTAGACTTCACGCCTTTTAATCCTGAAGCGGGGGTAGGCAGAAGCATTTGCTAAGCAAGTCCCCACGGTTCAAGCGTATTTAAGCCAACGTGACAGGAGGCGAGCCCATCGCTAGCTATTAGACTTAATCTGCCATTGAAACTATCGTCTTTTCTTTTTTACTTTGCCTGGCAGAAAGGGACAGCTATATATAGATTGAATGACAGATTATTCTCACTAATGTATGTGC
>SJJU01072400.1:0-17436 GCA_012932125.1 Conopomorpha cramerella
TGGGGAATTAGGTAGGAGACCAATCCAGAAGATTTGATTTGATTTAAATAAATTAGATTTTTTCAGAGCTAAAAATGTTCTTGATCCCTAGACACTTTTGATGTGTGTATATTATAGCCGGCAAACCTTGTTTGACTAATAGAGTTTCCATGATATTATACGTATGTACGAGTATAATACATACGTATAATGTATGTATTATACTCGTACATATAAACCTTCCTCTAAAATCACTCTATATATTAAAGAAATCACATCAAAATCCGTTGTGAAGTTTTAAAGATCTAAGCATACATAAGGTCTGACAGCGGGAGGCGACTTTGTTAAATACTATGTATTGACCTTTTTCGGTTTAAAATTGTTGGAAAACATCTTTCATTTCGTAACTTTCTATTTCCGTCCTAGATAAACACCCAAACAATAGCTATAACATCATAATAATTTTCAAGTTCATAGGTCATTGACAGCCGCTTGACTGTTCCTCATTACATTTTTAGAATAACATAAAAACAACAATTATGCGACACGACTCGAAGTCATAACAAAGATTTTTCCTGCTAAGGAAAAAAAACACTAAATATTCACGGAATTTTGAGCCTAATTGGAACTAGATGAGTATCGAAATTCATTACAGTACAGTTTCTTTTTCTGTGACAGCGAAATGCCGCAAAGTCATTCCCACAGCACCAATTGAATGAATGTAGACATCGCACTGTTTATTCATACTCACACATTTCAAGTTATTTAGTCACACGAGACGAGGCCCTCACAAACAATCATGAATAGCTCCACCGCATTCGGACGCCGATGGAAAAGAAATCCTATTGAATATTCTGTCAACACAACACTTATCATCCAGGAAATGGACAACCAAATTTCACTTTTCACACTTCACAATTCACAAGATGACATTGCAACTTTTAAATCTACAGTAATTACACGTAAACTAGAAATAAGAGTGGTCTAAAAACACTGCCTTGTAGGCGCACCGAAAATTTCGATCTACAATAATTATTATACGAATACCAGCTCGCGCGCACGACCACCGTCTGTGGGCGGCGATACGAAGTGACGTGGACACGAAAATGAGCGTAAAGTCCTGTTATGCCACTCCTAAGTCGACTGTAAACACTGCGCACGCTATCCATTGCTCTGCACAAGTCCGCGGACGTTGTAGTAATACGTTAGAAAACTTCATTGGACGTTTTACAACGAGTTTCTATGGTGAAAACTGTTGATAGTAGAGGTTTTCGAACCGGCAACAGCGGCGCAGACGCTCCGGCCGGTCGTATTCACAATTGTTTATGTTGGTTAAGGTGCGTTCCTATTTATTGGCAGGACACGTGCCATAGAACGCGATAGTGATGAAGTTTTTAGTTCAGGCTAGTTGTGTGTGTCGTTTTTTTATCGGCGGCGTCGAAAGATATACGGCTCCATCGAGTGTCGAGGCTTTTACATGTGTTTTTTATCAAGAGCATTGTTGGGATTGGCTACAAGTGTGGGCTGCTATTGGACTGGTTTTTTCGTATGAATTAGTTACATTAACTAATGCTCGGTCAGTCTCGGTGTGTCGAGTTTAAGTGTTTGTTTTGGTTTTGCAGATGGCTCAATAAAACTTAATTTATCGTACACCGAAATAGGTAAAATGTTGTTTTAACCGCTCGGCAACCAGATCCGAATAGTTACGAAAGGAAAGTGGCGTGAAAGTGTGATGTAATCGTAGGCGTAAAGCATCGAATTCATAAACAAAATATATCATAAGATTAAATTGTTGTAGAAATTATCCTTACGGTATTATATTTAGATTTTATCCCATGGTTTGGGCATATGGAGAGAATGGATGAAAGTCGATTGACGAAAGAGATTTATATGGGTGATGTAATGGGCCGGGTGAGTAGAGGTCGCCCCAGAAGGACATATACAGACCAAATTGGTGATGTCCTGTCCGTGAAAAGTACTCGAAACCCGAGGTCATGTATGAAAAGATGTATGAATGTAGATGAAGCGATGCGAAGGGAGACGTCAGGACCGTGACAAATGGAGATCTGTAGTCTCTGCTACCCCTCTGGGAGACAGGCGTGAGGTGTATGTATGTATATGTATGTTTATCCCATACTTATCTGGGATGCAAATAGAATGCATCCGCTGGAGCCGACTGTGGGATCTGGAGATCTAGCTTGATTTTTATACTCAATTATTTGTTGCTTTTCCACAATGTGTTATAAGGTCTTAAATACAGTTGAGGTACAATCGTGGACCCTGTAGGGCACAGCAACATTTTATTTTAATATATTTCCATGCTTCCCGGTTCTTAATGCCAAAACAAATTCTCAACGTACGCAACGCAACGCTCGTACGGTGATGGACAACATCGTGATGAAACCCACACACTACGAGGTGTGTGAACCCTCTAACGGCGTTGGGCTCATCCCCTGTCACGTTGGGTTAAATACGCTTGGTGAACCGTGGGCAGTTGCTTATTAAGCAAATGCCTCTGCATACCCCGCTTTGGGATTAAAAGGCGTGAAGTGTATTCTTTTTTCCTTGTTATTACAACTGTTTTTGAATCGATACCCGCCACATGTGAAACTTTACGTGCTCATTCTTTTTATTTATCCAACATGTAAGAGAGATCGTAAGTGCTAAAAAGTTTACATAAAGTTACACGTAATTTTGGCAGATAATTTAAGAATTCCTTTCACACTAGTGGGGGCAATACACACATGAGCAAAAATTCGATTAAATCACACATCATTTTGTGTACTCAACACATCTAAATATCCCGCAGTCGAGGAGAGCTAGCTGAGTAAAAGAAGAGTTGTTTTTTAAAGACATACATACATACATACACTTCACGCCTGTCTCCCTTTTTTAAAGACAATCAAATAGTAAAAAAATAATGTCAAAGTATTGTTGTCGTTTAGCTATGTAAGAATACATAGGGACAGACAGCGGGAGGAGAGTTTGTTTTATAATACTATTGATTGATAGAATTAAAACTATACGTAAAAAAAAACATAACTTGGCGGAACAAAGTTCGCCGGGTCAGCTAGTTGATAATAGGTATAGAAACAGTTTTTCCCTTGAACATAGACATAGGAAAATATATATTAATGGGAGGTTTTCTGACAGGTGGCTTATTACAGTTCTAAGAAATGTCAATAGGTGGCACTACCTAGACAGGGTTGTCATTTCATATTTTTATTTTTTGTTGACAATTCTAAAATGATTATCTCCTTAAGATCATGTCTGATTAGCGCCATCTGTGAGATGTTTTGGAACTACTTTTGACATAGCTATCAGAAAACCTCATTAACAGCATTCATTTTTAAATGGCTATTACGTAAAGTTCAAAGCCTTTTGCCAATAACGTTGACGTTTACTTAACACCATGACTCGTCGCAAACATACCTCATTCTTATTCAATCAATCAATGTTCGTTCTATTAAAAAAAAAACTTTCATTGTCTCAAATCAACTTGTCCAAGTACAAAAATTGCGTTAAATCTATGCCTTATTAATTCAGACGATTTCTATAGCCTACTCTCTCTGCAGGCCTAGCACGCGCGTCAAGAAAGATATGACATAGAACAAATACGCGCTCTGATTGGCTGCTATGTCACGCTTTGTGCGACTCAGCTAGTTTCAACAAATCGCAGTGGGTTATATGTCTTGTCACATATTTCTTGGAGCGCTGTGCTAGGGGGGCTGATCACTGAAGCAAAGTCGTGGAGCACAAATCTGCAGAATTGAATAAGTAGTGTTGTGACACTTATTGTGATAAGGAGTTTTCTTAAAAAAAAATCAATCTGTCAAAGATAGTGGGGGAAACAAAAGAGATAGAACTACTTTATACTGCGATCGTTCGACTTTCGACTCGCTCTTTTGTGGGATCTTTGATTTTAAAGAATTCTCTAGTAGTAGAAAGTATTTCTTTTATTAATTGAACCGAGATGGATTAATCCTGACCGAAGGTGGCGTGAAAAGTACTCGAAACCGGAGGTCATGTATGAAAAGATGTATGAATGTAGATGAAGCGAAAGGGGTATGTCAGGATCGTGACAAATGGAGATCTGTAGTCTCTGCCTACCCCTCTGGGAGACAGGCGTGAAGTGTATGTATGTATGGATTAGTGATCAGGGTACCTTCTTCCAGGACGATGGTTGAGGGTACGATTCTCGACTCCTAAAATAATAATTTGAAAAAATATTCCCCGTTCACAACGGTTGGAAAAGTAAGATGAGAACATACTCGTATTTTTCTATCGAAAAAGGAATCTGTGTCGTGTCATCCACGTGTCTGTCATTACTGTCATATTTTCCAAACAAAGTTTGACAGTAATGACAGTTCTTAACCCGAAAATTTTTCAAAAAAAAGTCAAAGAAAATTCCTCATTTTCGCGTCGTAATACTCGGTTTACACTTTTAATACGATTCCACTCTAAGTACATTAACCATTCATTAAACCCACGCTGAACGAGAATTATTTAATTTTATAACTCTTCAAAATACTCACGGAACGACGTGAGCTAGTCTTGCATACATCCGGCCATTCATTGTCTGTTAATGTACATTATATCATTCGCAATGTGACACGGCGTAAGTATTTGTGAACACGTCATCGGTGACAGTCGTAACACGACGGTGCAAGACCCACTCGGGACGTGCGGATTTACGAATCAGCGAAATGGATATGCGCAAGATGGCTGGCAGAAGCTGGACGCATGGTGCAATTGGAGAGGTCTATGTCCAGCAGTGGACAAATATGGGCTGATGATGATGATGGAATGGATCTAGCCGCTACAACCACTAGACACCGCATATCCTAGTTAAAGCATAACGCTGCTTGTCACTTAAGCGAATGACAGCCGGCTAGAAATGAGACAATCAAGAAATCCCTCGAACTGATTGAACTGGATTGGTCTCCTACCTAATTCCCCATGCCTGTATCAATGACTTATCACCACATTTTGAATAAATTATGAATGAATTTAGTTTTTGTAAAATATATTCTTGATTGCAATCTTCTAAAATGTACTAAATCCCTAGACATTTTTGATGTGTGTAGTATTAAAGCCATCAAAAAATTACGAATTTAAAAAACCCACGATATTAAAATCGTCGTGCCCTTTCATGTGATACCTACTTAACATATTTGCATATACTCGATTTTTCATCCCCACTTTCAACCCACCTTTTGAACAAATTATATAATGTCTGTCAATCTGTTTATAAAATTAAACAGATTTGAAATATACTTGTCGTGCCCTTATACTTCGATGGTCCCATTTAAGAAAGTCGGATCTACAAAACAGAACATGTTCAGGAGAGAAGATAGTTTTGGATATTAAAACTAAACTACTTGTGGTACATACTTCAAATTTACAACAGCTTATAATCTTTGGCACCTTACGTGATGTGATGTAAAATACGTATAAGTTTGTAGATCTTAATAACGCCAATCTAACGGTGTTGAAAAATACACTATTACATATTCCTAAAATTGCACTACGGACATTTTTAATTGGGACCATGGATTTGATAACCCATTTGGACATATTTAACTTATGTAACATTTTCATCAAATCACCCATTTTAAACCCCCATAACTTTTGAGTGCGTGAACCGATATGGATCAAATATAGCTAAGTACACGCTCGATCGGATCAGCTTTCCAACAAAAAAAACTTTATTGTTACAACTCTAGTAGTTCTAGCGTTATGATGCCACAGAGAGACACGTCAAACGTATAACAGCCATCTTTTTGCATCGGGGTGTAAAAACAGACAGAAACAAAAATAACACTAATCCGTTGATAAATTGTTAATTTAAAAGGAGTAATCCTATTAGTCTAAAAAGCTAATATCGGATTTAAAAAGATTTAAGAAAATGTATGTACGCAGACGATGGCTCATTTAAGTAGGTCAGTTTAGGATTAAAAAACTGATTTTAACTCTGAAAGGAGAAAACTCCAAGAAGTATAAAAATAAGTTCCGTGCTAGTTTGGGATGTAAAAATGCTGATGATGATAAATTATGATACTTAGCTTTGGGATTTAAATGAGTAAAGTACTATACAAGTACACTAAAACACACAAAAAGGACCCCGAGCAATGGTCTTAGAAACGTTGTTGGGTTCGTCAATATGAACAACTTTTACTATGGAGACAATGCGGGGAAATGAACACACAGTACAGAGTGTAAAAGGACCCCGAGCAATGGTCTTAGAAACGTTGTGGGGTAACGTATACAATCAGACATTGGCCTACTGCGAAGAAAAAAACATTCTGCCACAGCTACTGGTACAGCTCTCGTCTAAAACCTAGAGGATACTTCTTTAGTGACAACAATGTGGAATTTTCAAACTCCAAAAGTTTCTTATCTAGATGTCGCTAGTAGATATCCAGGGGGACTTCTGTCAGTTATCTTTTAGTGCGTTTTTTATTATTTGGGTGAGTTATTTAGACTTCAGACACTTTTGTAACATGTAGACAAACAATAAAAAAAAATACTGTCGCCTTCAATACGGACAGCTTGAAGTTATTAATTTGGTTGACATTTGTCCCCCTAATACAACTAGCGCCATCCGTCATAACTAAGAGAAACAGGGGCCCTGAAATTCCCCGTTGTCCACCCAACCACGGATTATGGAGGAGAGTTTATGTTTATCGTTACAATATAATCTTTCGTAAGTCGACTGTTTGGTAAGCCGAACTGCAATGGGTAAAGGCCACATCCATTTAGACCCACCCACGGGTTTCGACGACCTTACTAACCAAAATATTCATGTTTTCAACTTGATTTCATTTAAGTACACACATAAAAAGTGTCTAGGGATCAAGAACATTTTTAGCTCTAAAAAAAATATCTAATTTATTTAAATCAAATCTAATCTTCTAGATTGGTCTCCTACCCTAATTCCCCATGCCTGTATCAATGACTTATCACCACATTTTGAATAAATTATGAATGAATTCAGTTCTTGTAAAGTATATTCTTGATTGCAATCTTCGAAGATCTGGTCTACCACCATAAGGTTGAAAAAACTCATTCATCATCAGCCACATGACAGTCCACTGCTGGACGAGGGATTATTATTACCCAATAATAGTCACGCTTGGCAGGCGAGATAGCGATCGCAGTGGTGTTGTGGTTTAACTTACAGAGAGCGCTGCTGCCCGTCCTCTGGAGAGTTCCCTCGGTCGCCTCTTACGACCTCCGAAACGGGAAAAGTTGGGCTGGTGTGGTGTACACATGTATTCTATTCGCCGTCACCACACGGTAAAACTCCGAAAAAAACTCATCATGAATGTTATTACATGTTAAGTTTAATTTTTTACTTGTCATAAAATAACAACTATACCGTATTGATATATTAGTGAAACAGGAAGTGACATCAAAACTGATAAAACTTTCTGGGTCGACAATCATCATTACATCGCCTCCCGCTGTCTGTCCCTATGTGTGCTTAGATCATTAAAACTACACAAGGGATTTTGTTGCGTTCTTCAACAGATTAGTGATTCTTGCGGAAGGTGTATATGTATAAATTACATGCATATAATAGCAGATAGACACTGTTAATCTACATATATAAAACAAAGACGGGTTTGTTACAACACTTATAACTCAAGAATGATTCAACCGATTAACCGCAGAAAATTGGTGGGGACGTAACTTAGAACCAGGAGAATAAATAACATAGGACTTTTTATCCCGTTCGTGTAGGACTTAGTGCAGTATAGAGGGTACTATAGCTTGTATGACATACTGAAACTACGCGAACGAAATCGCGGGGCATCCACTAGTATTGTATATTGGCAAAACAACGTTTACCGGGTCATCTAGGTCTACACGTTGATCGTGTGGTGACGCCGAATAGAATACATGACATGTGTCACTACCCCAGCCCAACTTTTCCCGTCGTGGGTGTCTGTGCGAGACGACCGAGGGAACCCTCCAGAGGACGGGCAGCAGCGCTCTCTGTGAGTTAAACCACAACCAGGAGGTTGCGTGGCGATCATTGACATTTGACAAATGACAAATGACGGAAGTCATTGGGTGAGGCCCTCGTCCAGCAGTGGACGTCATGTGGTTGAATATGATGATAGGTCTACATAAACTTGGGTCAACAGCTGGTGTGGATAAATCTTTCGAGACATTCTACACACATCAAAAGTGTCTAGGGATGAAAAATATTTTTAGCTCTAAAAAAATCTAATTCATTTAAATCAAATCATATCTTCTGGATTGGTCTCCTACCTGCATCAATGACTTATCGCCACATTTTGAATAAATTATGAATTAAATTGCATTCTTCTAAAATGTAGGTACTTGATCACTAGACACTTTTGATGTGTGTATGTCACTTTTAGCTTAACAGTTGAGGTTATTAGTCTTTGTGGCTATGTGTCAATTGACAAAAGAAATACCTACACAAAGAGGTATTATGCGTCCTGTAGTTCCTGTACAATTTCATACGATATTTTGCGACGCAGCGACTTAACGTGCCTGCACCTTTAGACTAATGAAAATCCTACTTCTACCAATGGGGAATTTTCAGGGCCCCTGTTTTTCTTAGTTATGACAGATGGCGCTAGTTGTATTAGGGGGACAAATGTCAACGAAATTATTAACTTCAAGCAGTCCGTATTGAAGGCGACAGTAATATTTTTTATTGATTGTCTACATGTTACAAAAGTGTCTGAAGTCTAAATAACTCACCTAAATAATAAAAAAACGCACTAAAATATAACTGACACTAAAGTTCCCCTGGATATCTACTAGCGACATCTAGATAAGAAACTTTTGGAGCTTGAAAATTCCCAATTCTAGTCGCCCGCCTATAAGATGTTTAAAAGTTCCCCACGATTTGTCGGGTTTGCCACAACCAAACCCTGATTTTCCGAGAACACACAGGCAAACTATTTCTGACTCCCATCGCACCCTAAAAAAAAAACAACGCGATTTCTTGACTAAAATATTATTGACTTCTTGTGTGTCTTCTTACGACTACTTTTTTTTTAATTGCACTGCCAATTGTCAGTGTTATATGAACCGTTTCTAAAGTTAATAGAGGCTCTTAATTTAAAAAAAATCGCAACTCATAAACCGTTACATGGCCAATTCAATGGTCTAAGTCTGTCTAGGTGTAATCTATAATCTGTGTGACTTTTGAGAAAAAAATATGACTCACTTAAATAGTCTTTGAGGTGAAATATTTTTTCTTTTCGTAATTTTGATTGATGTCAATCGTTTTGATTGAACGATTGTGAATGCATGAGCATGACCGTTAATATTGCGATTTTAAATTTGGAATTTCCTATTTCAGTTTTTATACTGCGAATAAAAGGATCTCGAGCAATGATCTTAGAAACGTTGTTGAGCTCGTGTCAACGTTTGTAGGGAGTAGAAAAAATTTATTTTTTCATTTTCCCGAATTGTCGCCATAGTAAAAAGTTGTTCATATTGACGAACCCAGAAACATTTCTTATACTTTTTACATACAGTATATAGTAAATGATGCAGTAGGAGAGACTAATGCGTGGGCCGCCCTCCGCATCTCTCGCTGGTCGTATGACCTCACATTGAACTCAAGACAAGTTAACTACCCTTTGCAAATGATCATCATTGCCCTGTAAGTTCTTATCTTTTTATTTAAACACAATGAACAAGCGTTTGACCACCATCCTGGCTGATGTTAAGCAGCGATGTGGTCTACGATGGAGCACACTTGTTCTCTAGGCTCGCGTTCACGTGGGAATTTTGGGAATTCCTTCCTTAGTGCACCTCTACGATACCTAAGCTATGTCGGTTCCAAATTTCAAGTGCCCACGTTTAGGCGTTTGGGCTGTGCGTTGATATGTCTGTCAGTCAGTCAGATTTTCCTTTTATATACATATTTAGATGTAATAGCACTTATAAAGATGAAGAGATAAATCATTTTATGCAGCGATGCAACTACCTAGCAGACTTGGCCCCCAGTATGATGTGATGCTAGTGATTGTATGACACGGTGATTTAATCCACCACCCACGTTTAGGCGTTTGGGCTGTTGCGTATATGGTCTGTCAAGTCAGTCAGCTTTTCCTTTTTATACTATTTATGTAATAAGCACTTATAAAAGATGAAGAG
The DNA here is from genome assembly GCA_012932125.1 of Conopomorpha cramerella. Taxonomy (NCBI): domain Eukaryota; kingdom Metazoa; phylum Arthropoda; class Insecta; order Lepidoptera; family Gracillariidae; genus Conopomorpha; species Conopomorpha cramerella. The sequence goes on from SJJU01072400.1 coordinate 10,132, forward strand.
ATAAAATCATTTTATCCATCAAAAATATGTTTGTTATTGGTTGCAACTTTGCATAATTATATACTACTAGAGACTCCCCCGCGATTTAATTCGCGTAATTTCAGTATAACAACAAACTACAAAACCCACTTATTATCAAAAACGGCGGACTCCATATAGGCAAAAGACACTGCCTACCTTAGTATTTTGGCTACCCGACCTAATAATAGAGTTATTGCTAGATCCTTTTTTGTTGTACTCACGACATAGGCTAACGAAGGTCCTGTGTTTTGTTGGTGAGTAGATAGGTAGGTACCTATATTTCGTAAAGACAAGTTACCTATACATAGGTGTCAATCCTTGGGGATTACTGCCTACCTTGTCGTAAAAGCCAGTGCACGCCACTGACTCAGGATATATACTATCTGTCTGTATACCAAATTTCGTTTAAATAGGTTCAGTAGTTTTGGTAGCGTCTGTGGTCCAGTTGGTGGGATACTTGACTTTACTTTGACTGGTAACCGGGAGGTCGCGGGTTCGAGTCCGGCTACTAGACGTGTACCAATGGAACCCTTTTTCAGTGCCTATGTACACAACGCAACGCTCGTACGATGAAGGACAACATCGTGATGAAACCCGCACACCACAAGGTCTGTGAACCCTATAACGGCGATGGGCTCACCCCCTGTCACGTTGAGTTAAATACGCACGCGTGATCCGTGGGCATTTACTTTAACAAGTGGCTCTGCCTACCCTGCATTGTAATTAAAAGGCGTGAAGTGTATTTTTTTTTGTAGTTTTGACGTGAAATCGAGACAGACAGACAGTAGTTACTTTCGTATGTATAATATTTCGATATTTAAGTCTTTTGATCATATTTATTTATTCCCAGTAATTATTTATTAGATACAGTCAAACAATATATAGGACGAGATATTTTTACCTGGAAAATGATTACTCTGCACAATTAGGTTTGCTAGTACACATTAGTAATTTAAAAAAAAAACACTGTTATGGGTAATTTATCTGACAAATCATGCATAAAGTTATATGCACACTGATTAATAACACGCCATACGTTCGTTAGTCATATAATTTGTTACAGAATAGCTTGCGTCATTAATTACCTTTTGATCCAGCGGAAAAATCTGTTGCCACCTCTTTTCGCACTCTTCTTTCCCATTGTAGTTATTAAAAAAAATAAAGTTTTCGCGGGTACACTTACTACACTGACAAGTCAATTTTCAAAATTAGAATGTCACATCACTTTTGCAACCGGCCAGTGATTTGCATGTCGCTTTTTTTTTTAATTATCCAATGCACAGTACAAAGACTGTCGCCGGCCAGGACTCAACTTAGCTCATCTAAACGAATATAAACTGGTGTTAATATTTTAGGGACTCCACTACCACCGAAAAAGCCAACTAAGTACACAACATGTTTTTTTTGTTTAGAATAGAGTTAATCACATAAGCGGGGTACACGAACGCTCTAAAACAAACCAATAAATATTTACCACTGTCATGGCCGTTATCCAAAAATCTTAAAAGACTGAAATGTGCAGCTAGTGATGCGCACGCGACTCGACTGGCGCGTGGCCACGTTCAAATATAGAAACTGAAAGAGAGACGGGGAAGAAAAATAAAACAGGACAGAATATGAACACTACGCCGCTGGATGCACATCGCCGAAGGGAATGCTGCACATGTTGTTAGATTGGATTTATTTTTGTATCCAAGTGATGTCTCACCGAAGAAAGGCGGCTAAAGTTAATTTCACAATGTTAGAGCAGATTGTGTAGGGTCGTTGGCCGCCCTTTAAACTATTTACCAATCTAATACCGTGACTGTGCATCAGTGGCGTGCACACCATATAGGCAAAAAGACACTGCCTACCTTAATATTTTGTCTACCCGACCTAATAATAGAGTTATTGCTAGATCCTTTTTTGTTGTACTCACGAAATATGCTAACGAAGGTCCTGTGTTTTGTGGGTGAGTAAATAGATAGGTATATTTCGTAAAGACAAGTTACCTATACATAGGTGTCAATCCTTAGGGATTACTGCCTACCTTGTAGTAAAAGCCAGTGCACGCCACTGCTGTGCATAGAGTTCGATTTGCAATAAATATAAACGATTATATCCTCTATCCCATGCTGGTCTGGGATGTAAATAGAATGCATCAGGTGCCTCTCTTCCTGGTATGCCGTAGGAGCCGAGTACGAGATCTGGAGGTTTAGGTTTATTCAGGATATGAGCTAGCAAGTTTTAACTGAAGATCCATAATGACTATTTTTTTAAGGAAACGCGCACTGACATGACGTTAAAAGTTTAGTATGCCTAAATGTTGCCGAAGGGTCCTTTTGATCTTAAGATTCTGCAGTGGCGTGCACTGGCTTTTACGACAAGGTAGGCAGTAATCCCCAAGAATTGACACCTATGTATAGGTAACTTGTCTTTACTAAATGTAGGTACCTACATATCTACTCATTCACAAAACACAGAACCTTTGTCAGCATATGTCGTGAGTACAACAAAAAAGATCTAGCAATAACTCTATTATTAGGTCGGGTAGGCAAAATACTAAAGTAGGCAGTGTCTTTTTGCCTGTATGGTGTGCACGCCACTGAGATTCTGTCCACCAATTTCTGGTGAACTTCAGTAATACAATATATTGTATGTGACTATGGTTGGAGGGTAGACGGTAAAAGCGGTATTTATCGGTTAAATAAGTGGCAGAGGCACGGCTATATCTGGTCGCGTCCTCTTTAAGGAACATAAAAAAAAAGAAATGGTGTAATAAACAATGGGTTATCCAGACAAACAAAACGAGCATGTTAAGTGTACCGAAGATGTACGCATGAGTCAGTCGGCGTCTGACTAAGAAACATAACCATACATACATAGATAAACATATGTCCGCAATCCCCAAATGAGGGTAGACAGACAGAACCTAAGCATCACAAGGACTCTTCAATCATATTTGGAATAATAAGGAGTTAAGAATGTGAATATGAACGGCAAAACGTCATCCGTACCAGCTGGATTTGCACATTTACGCGAACCAAACTGTTTGCGTCTACTTTCACAGTGCGAACCGCCAGGATATGGAATGACTTGCCGGAGTCTGTGTTTCCTGCGCAGTACAGTCTCAAGGTCTTCAAGTCACTGAGGTACCTAATGAACAAGTGTGCTCCATCGTAGACCACATCGCTGCTTAACATCAGCCAGGATGGTGGTCAAACATTTGTTCATAGTGATAAAAAAAAATGGACCTTCAGTCACATGTTGCCAGCTCATAGCCTGAATAAACCTAAGTCTCCAGATCCCAGTCATGCCAGGAAGAGAGGCAGCTGACGTATTCTATTTACTTCCCAAATCAGAATAGAATCGGCGGCTGAGTAAGATAGTAAATTAAAAAGTGTGGGATTAGAAACTGAGGCGACGACAATAAAATCAATTTGAATAATTTATAACCACTAATGGGTCCTACTTTCTTTGGTTGGTCTCATAATTTTTCACAATTTTATCGCATATAAATTGGTATTAATATAGCTTTGTCGTCTCGGCAAACGGAGTGTAGGACGCCCTCAGGCAAGGTGGACTGATGATAGACGCAAGATGGCTGCCAGAAGCTGGACGCGAGAAGCCGAAAACAGATCACAGTGGCGTGCAATTGGAGAGGCCTATGTCCAGCAGTGGACAGGTATGGGCTGATGATGATGATGATAGTTTTGTCTGGCAAACATACATTTTTACTTAAATTGAATTTAGAATTTTAATACAACTAGTTAGAATTGAAAATCGCGATGCAACGATAGAAAAATGTCAACGAACACCACAAAAGTGGAATAAAACCCAGATAAATCGAGAAACATCAAAATCCTACGAATATCACACGTGCCCGTGATAGTGTGCTAAAAAAAAGTTTATAAGACAGATTAACAACCGACTCGTGCTATTTTAATAACAAGGAAAACGGTAAACTCATCTGTAAAAGATTATTAGCCCTGTAAAAGGGAAAAAAGGCGGCAACCGACATGACAGACTTATTTTTTAATTTAGGTCACACACACACACATTCCCGCTTTGCCAACAAACGAGTACCTATACCTATACAAACGTTTTGAAAAAGAAAAAACAAAACACAAGAAGTCAACGCCTCTAGCAGCTTTCTTCTATGATGCAATATGGCAAGGGACCTGGACCAACGCCAAAAGACACCTTTCAGATAGTCAAGAATGAGGAAGCCAACGAAAATAGTTCGCAATATGAAAATAGTACAAACGCATCGCGCATGCAACACTGCATAACGTTTTCGGAAGAAAAAATATCTCTCACACACAAAACTCTGTCACATTTTCAATGGAATAGAAAGCAGCCACATTATAGGCGTGCACTTTCGCTAATCGCCAACTGCAGAATGAATGGCGCGATGCATTCTAATTACTACAGAAAAAAAAAAAAAAACATAACACGAGCTTCCACTTCCGGGACACACTTTTGAAATCGGAACTTCAGACACAACATACTGGCACAAAACAAATAAATCACGAAAGAGGTGTGTTATTGCACAATAGTAAACTTTTTGGTTGTAATGCCGTACTTATTGAGTTTTGAGCTCGTTTCAAGAGTCCCGTAAGAACCGAGCGTCAGTCTTTTACAAGCAAAACGGGTCTACTGAGCTTTGTGGCGATTACTTGTATGAAAATACGGAATTTTCGGGGAAGCACGCGTTATAATTATAGTACAGTGCCAGACTTTTACACTTATACAGTACCAGTATACGTTGAACCCGTACAATACTAGGTAACGCTGAACGCGAGTCCAAGAATAAGTAATGATGTTATTTATTGGCTTTAAAGTGTCGAGTCGGCCAACAGGCGCCTACACATCACAGTGCAGACTGTATTTTTAAAAAATCTTTTACGATGAAAGGTTATCGGATTCTTTAAATAAAAAAACGTAAAATAGTAGTGATTGCTTTTAACAAACGTTCAGATATAATAATTTTAACCGATACTAAGATTCTCCTCCGAGATTTTTTAATGTTCCACTCGGTTTTTATGGTCCGCATAAACGCGCCCTGCAGCCCTAACAAGCGCGTCAAGAAAGACAAGACATAGAACAAATGCGCGCTGTGATTGGCTGCTATGTCACACATCGTGCGACTAACCTTGTTTCAACCAATCGCAGTGCCTGGTATGTCTTTCTTGGAGCTCTTTGCTAATCATGCCCAGAACAGATTGGTGATGTCCTGGCAGAAGGTGGCGTGAAAAGTACCTACTCGAAATAGGGGGTCATGTATGAAAACATGTATGAATGTAGATGAAACGAAAGAGGGATATGTCAGGACCGTGAGAATTGGAGATCTGTAGCCTCAGCCTCTGGGAGACAGGCGTGAAGTGTATGTTTCTGACAAGGTTGGAATTTTATACGGACCAGTCTATGGCATACATTAGACGCTCATGCAAGCGTCATTCAATTCCATCAGTCATGATTTATGGAATTACTACTAATACTAATTCAAACGTCATTCTACATTAGACGATAGGAAATCCGTCAATCACAATCATGACTGTGGTAAAACTGAGATCAAAACGTATCGTCTAATGTCTGCCTATCAGTCCTTTCAACATTAAATTGCGTTCGTCAGTCCAAAGCTCACATTACCATAAGATATGACGAGCTTTTGGTCGTATGGTGGCTATACTTGTATTAAGAATAACCATTGGGGAAAACGAGTTCTCGAGTGGCGACCCCGTCTCGGCAAACGGAGTGTAGGACGCCCTCAGGCAAGGTGGACTGATGATATACGCAAGATGGTGGATGATGGCTGGCAGAAGGTGGATGCGAGAAACCGAAAACAGATCACAGTGGCGTGCAATTGGAGAGACCTATGTCCAGCTGTGGACAAGTATGGGCTGATGATGATGACGAAAAATATACATTTCTTTACTAAACAGATTACAGGTACAGATTAATACAGTTATGGTTGACAATAAGACTCATTTTTGTGTGGGCAGACGTTGTTTAATTTCTCACTAACCGTATAGTGTGTATAGCTGAATGACACATCGAAAAAGGAGCCCAAGGTCGTGTGCGTTGCGTGGCCACTTTCAGATCCTTATAGTGTTAAAAAAAACGTATGTAGGTAGGTAAAGTTGGGCAATGTAGTTAGTAGACTAACAATTTACAAGTTAATCCCAAAGCGGAGTAGGCAGAGGCACTTGCCAAGTAAAAGTCTACGGTTCACGCGCGCATATTTAACCCAACGTTATGGGTGGTGGTCGCCGTTATATGTCACACACCTCGTGGTATGCGGGTTTCAATATGACAAGTAACGTACGCAACTAAATAATATAGGTAAAAAGATGATTTAACTCTTAATCAAACAACGGCTAGTATATTGCCACTTGACCAACACATACTTTGAACCTTATTGAATGTATTCACTGGAATTATCTAAAGATTTCAGAGAAGTTATCACAGAATAATCACATAGGGAATGTAACACTACAAGACACATACATAACTATTTAAACATACACAATAATTTTACATAAAAGCTAGATTTGATGAGAGACATCACCCGGGTTTGCGTGATGTTGTTCATTAGAATAACAAACGTCAATAGAATCTAAAATCCATCAGAAAAACACCTAACCTTGTCTGATTAAGGGTTAAATGCTATTCGAGATGCGAAGGGACGTATAATTGGGCGGTGAGCAGGGGAATTATCAATCTCTCAAAGATCTGTTAACCCCATTAGTGATTTTTTTTTTATGTAGCCTATGTTGTGTCCCACTGCTGGGCAAAGGCCTCCCCCTATTTCCTCCACTCATCCCTGTTTTGGGCCACCTCGCGCCACCCCGGCAGGTGGCGGTCCAGGTCATCACGACATCTCCTCCGGTCCATTCCATTACGTCCGGTCCGGTCTAATCCATTAGTGATTACGTGGGTTATTTTGTATGTTCAATCTGTAAATCTGGGCTCTTAGAATTGGACTACAGTATACCCTGCCTGGCGTACGAGGCGTCCTAAAAGGGGTCAACGGGGCGGTAGGTGTCCGAGAAATTTCCCCCTCGCAAACAATCGAGCAATGATTACTTTTTTTTTCCGGGATATTCCCACCCACTTTCCCACCACTGTGATTCCTGTTAGAGCCAGGATCTACAGCGGCATCCAGAATAGACTAGAGCTCAATCAGTGACGACTGGGCTAGATCCCGGGGGGGCTAGCCTTCTGTCTTGGATCCCACATAGTTATTAAACTAAAGACGGTATAGAAATAAGAGGAAAAAATATATATATGCGCTGCATTGCA